>JASTUB010000171.1:0-30000 GCA_031124825.1 Saccharomycopsis vini
AACAACAACAACAACAACAACAACAACAACAACAACAACAACAACAACAACAACAACAACAACAACAACAACAACAATAACAACAACAACAATAATAATAATAACAATAATAATAATAACAATAACAACGCCACCAATGATGATAATGAAAATGGATATAATCCATTAACTTCCTCAAAATTCTCCGATTACAATAATGTATCTAATGCTAAAAGTGATAATTGTAAAAATCATGATGTGAAGTTAGTTCTTTGCGAAGATAATTATTGTCATAATATACCAGATGACCTGATTCCTGATAACATAAAGTTAATAACTGTTAGTGGTGACTTATTCAATAATTTGCAAAATCTTGATGATGTTTTTCAATGTACTAGGCGTGCATTCGAGTTGAATTTATTGAATGATTTTTATGATACTCTCAAAATTATTCTTTCATTACCAAAAAATAAATTTGATGGAAAAAAAAATTTGTTAAATTTATTGGTTAAATCTCTTAAAAAACCAATTGTCGATTCAATGAATATTTTGCAAGAAGTTTGGTCCAGCTTACCCCCTCAGATTTTTAAACAAACAATTTTAAAATCTGTATATGGCTCTTTATCTTCAAAGACAAATCAAGTTGACTTATTGCCTAATATCAATAATGAAATCAATCAATTGATCACTTGCATAAATAATACCGGTATCATGAAAGAATTTGCATTTTCAACAATTGAAAATATCATCAACATAAATAGACCGAATATTCATTTGGCAAGACATCTTTCCCTAGATTCGTTACAAAACACCCAAATATCAGAAGAATATATTTATCAAAGAACAGTGAAAAAATTAAATTTGAAACTCAATGCTTCAGTTGTGCCTCCATCTCTGTCACATTCATCGACTTCGTCAGACCATGTTCGGCACCACCACCACCACCAACAACAACAACAACAACAACAACAACAACAACAAAAAAATCATCATCATCATCATAATCATCATAATCATCAAAATCAAAATCAAAATCAGCAAAATTTTACTTCTTCTAATGTATTGTTTCCAATGTTTTCTAGACGTGGGTCTTCATGGAATGCAATTCCTAGTTCGAGTGGTAGTAGCAGTGGTATGAGAAGTAGTGGGAGCTCAATAAGCTTAGGAGCTGGTGGTGGTAGTATCAGTAATTCATCAATTGGCGTTAATGAAGTTCAAAAAAAAGGGGTGTTCTCAATTAGTTCAATTTTGAATTATAATAATGACGAATCTCATCACACAAGACCTAATCCTCCTCCTTCTCTTCCTCCTCATCAACAAACAATTCCAACCTCATATCCTATACCTTCATCGTCAGTGTTAGTTTCTCCTAAAAGCAAGCGTATGATATTACCATCTCATGAAACAGAATCAAGTTATAATAAAAAGCAGCGAGTGTTAAGTCTTGGTTTTGACAATACTACAAAATTACCTACAGAATTTGATGATAATTCAGTTAACGTTGCAGATTCAGTTCCATCAAAAGATGAACAGACTAATAATTTTCGGAAAGCTGTGTTTGATCTTCATCTTCAATTTGTTGAAAATCCTATTGGTCCTTATAAAGATAGAGAAGTTTTTAGGGAGATGCCATTCAACGAAATTTATCGACTAACAAAAAACGATGATAATCAAAAATAATATTAAATTAGAAAAAAAAAAAAAAAAAAAAAAAAAATTATAGATTTATTGCGAATTATTTATTGTAAAGAATGTCATTTTTTGCAACGGCACTGCTATCGTTTTTTTATTATTACTATTTTTTTTTTTGTTTTTTTTATTTTTTTGTTCGAAGCTTTTTCAAGCTAACTTTCACTCTAGTGTTTGTTTTTTTTATAATCAATTATGTGATGTTGGATGCTTGTGTTGCTACATGCGCTATAAGATTGAATAACTGGGGATGATAGGGGGTTGGTTTGTAGCAATCACATGCAAAGAAAAATAGAATAAGATGATAGATAGCAAGAAAAACAAAAAAAAAACAAAAATAAAAAAAAAGTATAAATAGCTCATTTTGCCACCGAATTTTACTATTACTTTTCATCAATAAATTTTTTAAATTTTCCTTTAAAGAAGAAGAAAAAAAAAATCGATAAAAAACCAGACCTTTCTTGAAGTGGTTCTTGGTTATTAATCAATAAATTTTTTTCTTTCCTTTTTGTTTGTTTGTTTGTTTGTTTGTTTGTTTGTTTGTTTGTTTTGTTTTTAATAGTTGCCTTTCCCTCCTATACTGTTTTATTTTATTTGATCCATTAGATGAGATGAGATGAGATGGGCAAGGATAAAATCAATATATGATTTATATTATTATAAAAAGCGGGTTACGATGGTTTGATGGTTATTACAGTATTCTTGGGAAAGTTTGAGGCTTATTATTAAATGGATGAATCGGTGGCTCCCATGATTTTTTTTTTCTTATTTTATTGATCCATAATTCTTGTTGTTGTCATTATTCCGTCAAAGTAGCGTTTTTTTTTGTATCTGTATTTTATAACAGTAATTGTTGGTTCTGCTAATTCAACTTGGCAGACTAGGTTTTAGTAATCATCAAAGTGGTTAGTCGGCGACATTAGAGTGTATATTATAGATTGTCGGTTTGTTGATGAGATACGGATAAAGTGATGTGGGATTATACTTTTCTTTTGGCATCGGTAAATACCATGTACTATATTCATATTGTTTTATCAAGTGATGTGGACCGGTATTGTATGATCTTATCATTGCACTATTCTTAGATTCACATCATTTGGACAATTATTACAAAATAAAGATCATAGGGTTTCGACATTTACTACAATATAGTGATGCGGATTGTTCTTGTGAGGGATATATAATACTATGGACTAAAGAGGTTGGTACCAACTTCAGTAATGTGGATTGCATATGTTGTATGATGTCGGCGGTATAAATTAAGATTATTTGCCCTAGGTTTATCTTATTTGACAAAAGCTGCCCATACAATATAGGAAGATGTGATTGAAAATTCTGTTGGATTGTTGGTAATAATATAAAGACCCCTTCATCATTCTAGATTAATATTTGGGCAAGTCAAATGATCTTTGTTGAAGAGTTGGTTGTGGGTCAGCGGTTGCCCAAGATATTTTCAATTATTATTGTGCTGTCTTAATTTATTGATATTAATCTAATATTTGTTGCTTACCCGAGAGAATAAACCCGAATTGAAAGTTCAAAAATAAAAATAAAGAAAAAAAAACCGTTTTGTGCTGGAGAAAACGTTTTTTTATTTATTTATTTTTTTTCAGAACAAGCAGTGAGTGCATACATACATGACATGACGTGCGTTACAGGATCATCTGGAGAATAAATGCTTTCTGCGGACAAATTTCAACAACACAATAGAACCAAAAAGGAAAAAAAAAAAAGCAGCAGCGGGGAAATAGGATTTTCGCGCACAAATTATTTTCTATGTGCATTTGGCAAGAATTTTTTATTGGGCTAGCTAGCACTACTATACTACTACTACTGCTACTACTACTACTACTACTATATCAAAGACCAGGGGAAAGTATGGACGAAGGAACGCTACAAAAGACAAAGTCACAAAACAAAGCTAAACAAAAATAATAATTCCAAATCAAAGGAGAGATGAAAAATTAGAAAGGTGTGCATCAAATGTGTAACAAGGTATGCGGGTCATCAATCTTATCGAATATCAAAAGAAACATGAAAGAAATTTACAAGGTGTATTGTGTGTTGTTGCCGTAATTCAGGTTATGATGGATGGATATCTCTCTCTATATATATATATATTTGGGAAGTGCGATTTTTTAGTGTCGAGGATTGTCAATGTCGTTAATTTTTGAAGGCGTAGTTTTGATTTCTTTTTGCCCAAATAATCTCAAGCCTGTTTTTTCTTGTTATTTGTTTTTCTCGGGAAATATTTCATAACTTTGAGAGAATCGTTCATTGATGATAAAGGGGATTTTATTATCTTGTTTTTATATTTTGTTTTTTTCTTTTGGAGATTTGTACTGGTCAAAAAACAAATTATGAGACAGTATTGTTTAGGCTTTTCCATTGCAGAAGTGAAATTGAGTAATAATGAATTCTTCTTCTTGCAATTAATAGTTCAACAACAACAATACTAGATTTGAATATAGAGAGGTATAAGGGAATTTTTTTTTTTTTTTTTTTTTTTGGTTGGATTAACTTGAATGGTGCGGGGATGGGGTTTATTGAATGACGATGATATTTTTTGAAATTTTTCATCACCATGTGAAAAGTTTTTAAATAAGAGGAGGGAATGATTTATTGGTGGGATCTGAGGGAAACCTTTTGTTTTACTTATTATGGAAACGTATTTTTACTTTTGTCAACTGAGCTACTATGTTCAAAATATATGTTTTTTTTTTTCTCTTTTTTTCAACCTTATTTTTGATTTTGTAAAATTGTAAAACCCGATTCTTATAAATTAAGAGAGGATACCATTTGAATAATTAACATTAACGAATCATTTATTTAGGCTAGATATATAGTAAATGAATATGACAATATATATATATATATTTGTATACTAATTGTACAAAAAGTAAGTTTTAATTCTAACATACCCATTTCATTGCCAATAACAAGAAGTATTAGAGGATATATATTATATAGAAGTACTGGCTTTATTATTATTTTCATAATTTATAATTTATTGTCCTATAAATTAAAGTCAAAAAAAAAAAAAAAAAAAATAACGTTTCTTTTTGAACCAGTAGTTTTCGTATACGATTTGAAATAATTACGAAAATATCTTTTTATTTTCTCTCTCTCTCTCTCTCTCTATCATTTTTTAGTAAGTAAGATTGCCAGAATTAGAATATTACTCAAACATAACAAATTCACTCCAAGAGTGAAGTAATAACCAAAACCAGCCAAATCTTCAACCATCACCGAAGAAGAAGAAGAAGAAGAAGAAGAAGACGTCAATAATGAAGAGGCGGCATTTATGACAATACTTTTGAAAAGATGGAATAAAGATAGGGCAAATATGTTATAAAAGATTTTTTTTGCTTCGAATTCTTTATTGACATGTTGTTGTTGTTGTTGTTCGTTTTTTTTGGTGGGGTGGTCACTAGTTATTGTTGTTGTTGGTGGTGGTGGTTGTGTTGGATTAGAAGAAAAAGGGGATGGGAAAGAAATTGAAGTTTGACGATTGAATAAAAGAGGAGAAGGTGAGCAAAAAAGTGCAGGGTTATCGAATAAAGTAAATGATTTTTTTGGTTTTATTGTTGTTGTTGTTGTTGTTGTTGTTGTTGATGATGATGGAGGCGGTATTGATTTAGAATGGGAAGTTTTTTCAAAAGTTTGAGAAAAATCTTCTTTTTTTGTTGAGCTTTGATCCATGTTTTATTATTATTATTTGTAAATATATTTTCTTATTATTATTATTATTATTATTATTATTATTATTATTATTATTATTATTATTATTATTATTATTATTTATTTGTGGGTTTGTTGGTCTGTAATATCAATATTTATGCTTTGATTGCAATATTTTTTTTTTTTTTTTTTTACCTTCGATAAGTATCTAATGAGGAATTTATCACCCGGATGTGCGCGCGCGCACCAAAAATTGTCAACTATACACTTATTCTGATAATCATCAAATAGACAAAGTTTGCTTTTATTTTTTATTTTTTTTTTTCAAACAAATAAAGAAATGAATAAAATAAATAAAAAGTCATTGAAACGATGAGAAATTTAATGGTATTTGAGAAAAAAAAAAAAATGAAACAGAAAAATATTCTATAAAGTGGTCTAGTTGATATATAAATGTATCCCATCTTTTTGTAAAAAGAAAATCAGGGATAAGCAAAGAACCTGTCTGTGTATAAATGAAAAATCAAGCTAGTTTTTTTTTTTTTTTTTTTTTTTTTTTTTCTTTCTTTCTTTCTTTTTTCGATTGTGAATTGTAGTAATAGTCAGAGAAGCTTTTTTTTTTTTTTTTTTTTTAATTTATTTCTATTTTTTGGAGTAAAAAAACCATTAAAAAAAGCATAAAATAACATCAAGGTGAAATAAAGAAAATAAAAAATTGAAATCAAATGAGCGTTCAGCAACAAAAAAAAAAAAAAAAAAAAAAAAAAAAAAGTTGACAAAAATAAAAATTTATATATGTGTATATATATAGGTGAATCAAACAAACGGTATATCAGTTTCTAGAAGGAAAAAAAAAAAAATAAACAAAAAATAAAGTCCAAAATAACGGCAAAACAATAATCATTGTAATAATAATAATAATAAGAAAACAAACAAAAATCAATCAGACCCAGGTAATCTACTTTCTGCAACATAAGTCCAACCTTCAAATTGTTTTTGCATAGATCTACTCAATCTTTCATTAACAACAGAATCTGTAGGAACTTCACTAGTGAATTCACTATCAAAATTAGTAGTATCAAAAGCACCAGTAACTTGTGGTTTGAATGGAGGTTCGTAACCTTTACGGTTCAATACATCCCAATTGATACCAGCGAAAAAATCATGAGCTTTTATTTCTTCATAACCTTTATTACCAAGTCTTTTGGTAGGATCACGATTAAGTAATTTTATAAGCAAATCTTTAGCCTTTGGATCGAATAAATCTGGGAAACGTAATGGATCTCCAAGAATTTTTTTATACATTTTTGGGACATTTTCATCATAAAATGGAGGTAATCCAGTCAACATTTCATAAAGTAAAATACCCAATGTCCACCAATCAACAACATTAGTATAACCTTGACCTAATAATAATTCTGGAGCCAAATATTCAGGAGTTCCACAAAAAGTATTTGTACGATCATTATCGGTCATTCCAGGTTTACAAAGACCAAAATCACATAAACAAATATGACCAGTATGATCCAACAAAATATTTTCAGGTTTCAAATCACGATAAATGATATTTGCTTTATGAAGGGTTGATAATGCAGAAAACAATTCGGCAATATAAAGTCTTGATCTATTCAATGAAAAACGACCTTCACGCTGTAAATGATGGAATAATTCACCACCATTGATGAAATCTAAAACAAAATAAAGTTTGTCTTGGGATTGGAAAGCAAATTTAAGACTGACAATAAATGGACTGTTGACTTGAGCAAGAACTTGACGTTCAGCTTTTGTATGAATCACTTCAGATTTAGCAACAATATGGGTTTTTCTAATACTTTTAAGAGCATAAACACGTTGGGTATCTTTTTTACGAACTTGCATAACTTTCCCAAATGATCCTTTACCAATCACTTTAAGTAAATCAAAATCTTCAATAGTTAACGATTTTTTACTTTTATTAGGTTTGAAATCAATAGTGATATTCAAATCACCACAACTTGATGATGTAGATGATTGAGGTGAAGACAAGTTTAACCATTGATGATCAAGAATTCTTTCTTTATTGAAATAATTTAAAGTCAAATCTTTTTTAATTGAACCAATCAAAATATCTTGAGATGGAGTCTTTGGGTTTATTCCACCTTTATTTTCTTCAGGAATCAAAATGTTTGGAATTTTGACAAATACTTGAATACTTAATTGTCCACCTTTATATGCATCAAATGACGAAACATTATTAAAATCTGGATTAGATGTTAAACCACTTGCAGGTTGCACCAAAGAGAAATTTTTGTCGAATTCAACTGTGGTATAAATCAAAGGGTTTCTAACACCATTTTGATCGTTTGCAGAAGGTACACAAACAATAGCAGGTAAACAGTCTGTACTTGTTATACCTTCATCTTGAGGGGCATCCGAGGAAACAAAAGTTTTAATGTTATGTTCTAATTTCGACTTATTACAATTATCACCACACGAGGCAATTTTATTTAAGATTAATTCATTAGCAATCAACTCGAACGGCAATTTGAAATCCCTTCCGGAATAAACCTTGACTGTTAACATCCCGGGTCTTGTGGTAGAAGCGTCTTCCAATCTCTCACTTATAGGCTGGGAAGTGTCATCAGAAGAAGAAGGAGGAGGAGGAGGATGGGGAGCCGAAGAGGAAGAAGAAGATGATGATGAAGAAATTGTGACGGTACTTTTTGTGTCTCCATGACGAATAGCATTTAAATTATGTTTTTCCGATTTTTCATTTATTTTTGTTGATGCGGTGCCGCCACTGGCAGTGGACTCGTTATCATGAATAGATAACGTGCCAACAGCCTCATTAAGTCTTTCATTAGAATTTGCTGATATTATAGTTTTCGCTGACTTTGAAGTCACTGGAGATAATGTTTCTGGAGAATTGGAGGCATCTTTTTTATTTATGTGATTTTGCAATTTTTTTTTCCACGAAAGCATGATGTATTATTATTATTATTTAAGATACTTTTTATTTTTTTTTTTTTTTATTTTTTTTTTTTGAATGAACAGATAAATCGCTGATTAAGTGGTGTATGTAATGACCTTTTTTCTTGAATATGATATGGAAGGGGGGGGGGGGAGGGGATAAACTAAATAGAGATGCTTTTAACAATTCAAAGAACAAATTATAAATAAAGATATATTAATTGGAGAATAAATGAAATAGGAATGAAATTAAAAATCAATAAGGCAAAGAGGTTTCTATTAGGCTAAGTTATCCTATCCTCCCCTCTGTCTCTTTCTTTTTCTCTCTCTGCAATTTTTTTTTTATTTTTTTTGGTTTTTTTTTTTTTTTTTTCCTAGTTTTCTACAGGGGGTGGAATAACCCCTTACCATGATTGTTCAAATGCACAAAGGTTACCCTGTTTAAATTCATAATAGGGGTTTTAACACCCAAGTGAGAGTGAGAGAGATTCATATTTGAGGCAAGTTTTGTATTATTTTAATTTTCAATGCTTTTATTTAATATATTCTCTAGAAATCGAATGTACATGAGTGTTCGACCCCCCCTCTTCCACAACCTTTCTTCTGATTGATTTTGAGAAATGTCTGGTCGAAATAAGGCTCTACATTTTTCTTTATATTTATATTCTGTACCAATTTTTTTTTTTTTTTATAAAAGATCTTGGCGTGTTTCTTTGTTAGGACACACCGAAAATTTCTTTTATGGGGAGAATCTTGAGATTTCCCCCCCATTCAGCATACTCCTCTGTTATTGATATAGGAATTCTATTGACTGTATTTGGACAAAAGTTGAAGAATAGTGAAGCCAATGACCAATAATAAACAACAATAATATATATTGACTGTATTTGGAAAAAAAAAAAAAAAATAAGATTAAAAAGCCTTTCTCCACATTTTCTTCATATAGAATCTATAAAATTATGATTATTTGCTGAAATTCGTGTTGTTTTCTGCTACCCCTTGATTATATAAGCTATCGTAGTGTTTTTAGTACTTTTATAATTGGGTGCTAAAAATATTGCGGTAAAATCTCAGAGCCAAAATTTTTCTTCTTTTTTTTTTAAGTTTTTATTTTTATTTTTATTTTTATTTTTATTTTTATTTTTATTTTTATTTTTATTTTTATTTTTATTTTTTTTATTGTTCGTTAATTTTCTCATTTTGTGTTTTTTTATTTTTATTTTTATTTTTATTTTTATTTTTTTTTTACTTTTTTTTTGTGACTTGCCTCAATTCTTGATATTACATTTGATTAAAAATATAATATCTACCAAGAGTCATTTTTTCTACATTTATTCAATTCATTACAATAGATTAAAACAACAAATAAAATACAAAGTGTGTGCACGTACGAAACGTGGCCCAGTAGAATAACAACTACACGTATTGAAACAAAAAAAAATAAAAAAAAAAAAAAAGAAGAAAAAAAAAAATTCAAGAAAAAATTACCAAGTTAAAGTAAAGTACAAATTTTTTGATCAAGAAGAAGCTTGCATTGAAATGACTTCAAGAAACAACTACGGTTTCGTAGATCCATCACCAAACCACCAAAATCCAAATTATCTTCAATCTCAGCAGCAGCACCATCAACATCACCATCATCACCATCACCATCACCAACAGCCTAAAATTAGCCCCCCTAATAAAGTGGCCTATAAGAATTCTCGTTTATCTTTATTAGATGATGCAAGAGCTACAACTGCCCCTGAATTGCTGTCTCTGGAGGCTAATAAATTCAAAACATCAAAGTACTCTTCAGGTTATTGGTTATCAATGATTCCTCCTCAACCAACCGATGATCTAATTTCTTCCAACGATTTCTCCCCACCTCTTTCAAGAGCATCAAACACATTTACTCAAGTGCCTGATATATATAAACATCCATTACTGCATTCTGAACCCCAACTTTTCCATATACCGCCTCAACAACAAATGATGTCTAATTTGCTGCCCATTCAAACACCTAAAAGAACAAAGAAAGTATGTGCAAAATGTAATACTACAATACATGATCAAAATATTATTAGAGCCTTAGACCAAGTGTACCATATTGACTGTTTTAGATGTTTCGAATGTAATCAAAGTTGTATCAACAAGTTTTTCCCATCAGAGAGAGAAATTGATGGCTTGAAAACTACAGTATTGTTGTGTGAATATGATTATTTCAAAGAATTAGATTTGATTTGTTATAACTGTAATGGGGCAATTGAAGGTTCTTATATTAATGCTATTGGTCATAAATATCATTTGGAACATTTCTATTGTTTAATTTGTCACACAGTTTTGAATAACAATTTCCATGAGCATGATAATGGTGTTTATTGTCGTTACCATTTTTCCAAATTGTTTGCAACTCATTGTGAGGGTTGTGATACCCCAATTTTAAAACAATTTATTGAAGTTTTCAAAGGTGGTAGATATCAAAGATGGCATCCCGAATGTTATATGTGCTTTAGAACTTGGAATGTTATGATCACTACCGAATGCTTGAACCCAACACAAGAACAAAAAGATACTTTTACAGTAGATTTATCTCTAGTATCAAGGGTTTGGATAACGTTGTCACAATTTGAAGAAGAAGTTGCATCATGTATCATTTCCATGTTAGAATTTGCCACAAATAATAATATAATGGGTGGATTACAAACCACTGCAAAATTCCTCTTAAAAATAGAGTGTTTATTCAAAGCTTTTGATGCATTAGATCGTTTTCATATTGAAAAAGTATTGGAAGCAAAACAAGATGAAGAAAATGAATCGGCAGATCAATCCGAATCTTTTACCCCAATCAAATCAAAATATACCCCTCTTCTTGATAAACCAAGAACTTTTTGCAAAAAAGTCATGTTATATTTGTCAACTCTCAAAGATAATGCATTAGATATAGATGGAACTCAGTTATCTGATATTCATAAAGTTTCGAAAAATTTGACAGGTATTATCACTCGTCTTACAAATTACTTGAAATTGATTGTCACTTGTGGACTAACAAATGTTTTAGAATATAGTAAAGTTGTACATAGTACAGAAGCTGCAGAAATCTTTTTGAGAGAAGTAGAGAAGCATCAGAATATTACTAATGAATCAAACCCATTAAATACCCTTGCACATCAAATAAACATTACCGCCAAGGATAAATGTTATCGCTGTTGGGAAATTTTAGAAGGAAGATGTGTTAGACTTATGTCCTTAAGATGGCATTGTGACAAATGTTTTAGCTGTGATAATTGTGGGGAACAAATTGAAATAACACCAGAAAATTTAAGAAAAAGTGGGTTTAGCTTAGATCCAAAAGGAATACGTTGTCCAAATTGTTGTGATTCCAAATGCAAAAGAGGCTTTGAAGAAGTTAGTAAATTAACCCAGATAATGTATGTTTCCAAAATTGCAATAGTAAGAGTTAGATATGTCATTGAAAAAAAAATGGATAATAAAATCAAAAAAATTGAAAATAATGCAACTAGTTCAGCACAAATAGTTAGTGATATCAAACTTTTGAAATCAAAAAGACAAATTGAACAACTGAAACAATCGGCTACTTCAATTAGTCGAAAGTCTACTATCTTGAATGCACCAATTGCATTACAAGCAGAATTGGCAAACCAAGATGATGATTATAAACATAGCAACAAAGCTACTAGCGAGAAAAATAAAAGAAATTCTTTATTTGATGCGTCTCAATTGGAAATTATCAATGATAATGAAAGTGGTAGCGTTGGTGGTGGTGGTGTTGCTTCATCAACTTTAGTGAATAGTTTATTGAAAGGTGGTAGATTAACATTAAATGATATTCATAAAATCATTGCTGCAGAAGAAACAAAAGAATTGTTACCAAATGCATTCAAGCATGTTAGAAATATTGAATTAGATAAAGAAGATAAAACTGTTCAGAAATTTGTTGGCAAAACCACCGGTGGCGTAGCCGGAAAACCTACATCATCTTCCAAAACAACTTCAAAACAACATAAAATAATGACCAAGTATTATTCAGAAATATCTTCAGAAGAGCATTTTATTATTCGTCATATTGCTATTAAGGTACTTTCTAAAATAATTGGTGATAGTTTTGATCTTGATAAATTACTTGATTTAATCCCCACAAGAAAGCAGCAAAGTTTTTGGAGCAAAATTAGAGGTGGTGGTAAAAGATCTAATTATAAAGGTCCACCAGTTTTTACAGCTCCGCTTGAAGATTTGACCGAAAGATATGGTGCTGATTGTGAGAATGTTGTGGGTCCTAAGGATTTGAAAATCCCTGCATTTGTTGATGATTGTTTAGCTGCTTTACGTCAAAAAGATATGTCTGTTGAAGGTATATTTCGTAAAAATGGTAATATTAAAAGATTAAGAGAATTGACCGAAGAAATTAATGCTCATCCTGATAAAATGCCTGATTTTTCTAGTGAAACTCAAATTCAATTATCAGCATTATTGAAAAAATTCTTGAGAGAAATGCCCGATCCAATTTTCACTTTTAAATTATATGATCTATTTATTGAATCACAACAAAATGATGATGAAAGAACTAGAAATACAATTTTAAAATTGGTGATAACCATGCTACCTAAATGCAATCGTGATATTTTGGAAGTTTTGTTATTATTTTTCAATTGGGTTGCATCATTTTCTTATATTGATGAGCTGACTGGTTCAAAAATGAATTCTCGTAATTTAGCAACTGTGCTAGCTCCAAATATTTTATACAAGAATCCCGAAGAAGACGCAGCTGCTATTGCAGCTGCCGCTTTAGCCAATCCACAAGCTATGAGTGCTGCTGATTTGGCTGCTGGCGGCGCTGCTGCCAAAGCTTTAAGTGCTTTACAACTTAATACCGAAGCTGGTGATGGTTATTTGCTTTCAATTGAAGTTTTGAATGTTTTGATTGATAATCATGCAGAGTTTACAGTTGTTCCTGCTGATGTGATGGAAATCTATGATACTTTGGTTAAAGAGGATGCAAGTGTTGCTCTGTCAAGTGATTCGAAGAATGGGTTAACTTCAAAAGAAATCATCACGAAAATTGAAAGTTTATTGGAAAAATATCCAGAATTATTGAAAGATACTAATGAAATTAGTGGTGACGAATATGAGAGTGATAAAATCGAAAATTTGAATCATTCAGTTAGCCAAGCACTTGTGCAAAAATCAGATCAAGCTGTTGATAGTGGGAAAAATGCAATCATAGATTCCCATTAATAAGAAAATAAAAAAAAAAAAAGCAGCTTTTGATTTTTTTTTTTTTTTTTTTTTCTTTTGTTTTTTATATTTATTTTTGTTTTTTTTATTAACGTTTGTTATTAGTTTCGCTATGTTTATTTTTTTTTTTTTTTTTTTTTCTTTGTTTTTGAAATGTTAGTTTTCCCATGAATAGAAATATATACAGATATCTTATTGTATCTTTTATTGTTGTTTTTTTTTTTCCTTTTTTTTTTTTTTTTTTTGATGATATATGATTCATTTATTCACATTCAATTCCCGACCTCATCTTCAAGCTTTTTTTTTTTTTTCTATCAGTTTTTTTTTTTTTCAACTTTTTCTATTCTAATCAATTCTGGCAATACTTTTTTTTTTTTTTATCTATCTATCTCTTCACAACATTTGGTCCTTTGTGATGCTTTTTACTATTATTTCATTTCTGTATTTTTTTTTGTTTTTATTTTTTTTATTTTATTTTTTTTTTTTACTTGAACTAAATAATAATTATGAGATTATCTAAAATTGAAATATCCTAAAATAGAAATACTTTTCTATTACTATATGATCCTTTAAATATTAAATTCTTGTTCGTTCGAATATATAGCTGATATTTGTCAAAAGATAGTGAGTGAGTAGCGAAATGATGGTGTACACGACATGAGCCGGGTACTTCATCGAAACGACAAAAAGGGGTTCCTCACCCCCTTTTTGTATCGAAAAGATTTGGGGGGGAAAAAAAAAAAATAATTAGAAATCATAAAATGACGATTTGAAAAAAAGGATAATTTGACCATCAAGAGCCATCAATAATTATAATAATAAATATCAAAATTCCCCTCCCCACCTCACCCCACCTCAGATCTTCATCATGTCTTCTTCAACATTAAAATCCAATTATAAAAAACTTTATCGTGAATTGCTTAGGCAAAACAAACGAATTTATAACATGCATTTGAAAGATCAATTACAAAAACAAGAAGCTATTTTGAAATATCAAAAAATGAATCTTTTGAAACAACAACAACAAGTTGAACCTAAAAGGACAAAAGAAGAAATTGAAGAATTGATAGAATTAAGAAGAACCCAATTGAAACAAAAAACCCAATTAGAATCAGGCATCAAGTCTAAGTATATCAATTCTTTGGGGTTTTCTGATAATACCGTTCGAAATTTGTTGTCAACAAAGGAGGAAGAGAAGGAACAAAAAGATATAGAAAAAGTTGTTTATATAGTGGAAAACTTCTTGAGATCTCAAAGAACTTATCAAGACTTATTAGAAAGATATAATCCAGGAATGACCATGACTCAAGAAGAAAAAGTTAAAAGAACTGCAAATAGAGTCGGGTTGGATGTTCCTCAATTTTAAAATAAGTAAAGAGAGAAAAAAAAATAGATTGGTTCAAGTTGTATTATTATTTTGGTTTGTTGTAGCTCTTTCTTTTTTCTTTTTTTTTTTTTTTTTTTCTTTCTTGTTTTATCTATTCTCAAATGGTGATGATTACCAAACTTAACTTGTACATATACATAATATACAATGAGAAAAAAAAAAAAAAAAAAAAAAAAAAAAATACAACTATAGTTCTGATTAGTAGTGATTTGTGTTGTAACTTAAGGCTTACGCCGCTACTTGATCGTATAATTTAAAGAATTATAGTAGGTATAATTAAAAAGCAGACACTTTGCTATATAAGATTCCAATGAATACAAATAACACAACATAAACCAAAATAAATAAATGCATGAGGTATAATCCAGCTGGAAAAAAAAAAAAACTGATTAAAAAAGTGAAACAAAAAAGTAATTAAAAATTTGTAAATCATGATAAACTGAAAAAAAAAAAACAACCAATAAACATACAATCAAGACAATAAAAATGCTCCCAGACCTTCATTAATAGATTGCAAAATTCTTTGCTTCATTTTTTCTTTAGAAGAATATTGAGGTAATTTCAAGTAATTGGCACAAGTCATAACACTAGGCAAAAAATCATCAGCAGTTAGTCCATTTTCACTAGGTTTTCTAACAACAGTAAATTCTGGTCTCAATGCTTTGAAACCTCCAATTGGTAATCTAGGAGACCCAGTTAAAAATTGTAAAAATTTTCTCCGTTCTTCTTTATTAAAACTTGTCATAACTTCAAGTAATCGTATAACTGTTTCTGAACCAACTTGATAACCATGATTAGCATGAATTGAAGAACTCAAAGTCTCATATGTCCAATCTTCTTCATCATTTCCAAACATACTGCTTAATTCAGTAGGAGAAAAAATTGTGATTGCAATGTATGGTAACACTTCAGAAAACCCTTCAGTGAATGCTTTAATTTGTTTGAAAATACCTCTATTGATACTCATGTCAATAACATGACCAATGTAATTTTCAATGTTACTCATATTAAGAGATTCTTTACTACCATTAGGAATCAATTCTGTGTCTTGATAACCTGGTAACTCAAAAGATAACGAAAGATCTTCTAATGTCATACCATCAATTTCAAAATCTTGAGTTGGTGTAGTATAAAAATCTGGATTTTTTTTGTATTCAACAGCATACTTTTCAAGATGCTTTAAAGAGACAGCTAACTGTTTATCCACTTGGGCTAATTTTTCTAATAAGCCAGCTCTGGATGCTTTATCAAAATTTATACAACCACTGCGTTCAATCATATGCGCAAGTTCAAAAAATAAAGGACTAAAATGCAAATCAACCAATCGACTATCTAATAAACTTCTAGCAAGAAGTTTACCAATAACTCTGTAATATCCAAGTATTTTCTTACCCAGCAGACTAGAAAGCATTTTTTCGTCCATAGGAGCAGGAAATAATCCACTAGGTTGGTAAACATAAATATTTTCAGGAGATTCATTATCAAAAGAACCTCTCCATAAATTCAATGATTTTTTTTGAAATTCTTTTGACAAATTTGAATAAAATTCTAAAGTTGGACCTAATCCACTACCTTCTTCGCCGAAAAATTCAATTTCAATGACACTTGGATCAGTACCATACGAATCTAATAATTTAATACCACTTTTCAATAAGTGTTTTCTCATAATTCTGAATTTATGTCTATTAGGTCTACCCAATTCTGAAATCGTATTATTGGAATTATTACCCTCATCACTTCTCAATTTCCATTGCTGAATTAATCTTGAATATCCAAAAGAAGTGGACTGTAAAAAGAAAAGTCTAGTATTAAGAGGGAAAATAAAAGGAAATTCTCTTGTTATATGGACACTCCAACCAGGTAAAGTTCCACTGGCAACCACCAATGGCTCTTCCAATTGTCTGTTTAATTTTGCTGTCAATTTCCAATTCAAGAATAAAGAACTATTTGCTCCGGATTTATCTTTAACAGAACTGTTAATATTGAATAAAATTCTCAATAATTTCAAAATTTCAACTGACATTGTATCATTCAAGGCTTCCAAATCACTGTCTTCAGTTTTGGAAACATATCTTGTATCATCATCTCTAGTCTTACTCTTCGGTTCACTACCCTTGACTTTAGAAAAATTAACCACATGACGATGTCTCCAAATTGTGTCGGTATTGATTAAACGGTTACTATTTTCTGGCTTGTTTTGAAGTGATTTATAGATAGCACCATAAATAGTTGTTTCTAATGGTACAATTTCGCCATCAATACTAAACTCAAAATGCCAATCATCATCAACATTAACAGATCCTCTATCATTTCGAGTGGCATCACTCGTGTTACTTGCTGATAGACGTGGGCGCTCAAGATCTCGAAGTTCAATTTCTCCTTCTTCTTCTTCATCATCTTCTTCATTGCCGTCTTCACTAATAGCTTCTGCATCAACAGATTCGTTTACATCTTCAATTTCTTCATCTTCATCTGCTTCTTCAAATCTAGATTCTCCCGAACCACTATTCCCATTTCCAAATACCATATTGTTCAATCTTGATAAAAACAAAACTCTTTGCTTCAAGAATCTGCTAATTGATCTCAATGTAGCAATTGCATGAGTTGAAATCATTAGTGATTTATAGTTTGGTGGCAAAGTGCTGTCTTCATCATTACAAGACAAACGAATCTCAATTTGTCTAGCCATTGAGATTGCTTTATTGGAAGAACTAGCACTACGATGTATACTGCGAGCACCTCTGCCTGATGTTAAAATTTCGAATAATTCCACTCTAGTTAATGCTTCCTGTAATTTATTAACCAACAAAGTTAATGGAATTTCATGACCAGCAAATTTTTTCTTCACCAATACATCCACAAAACTTTCATAACAGGGACTTCCAATTCTACCAACACAGTCTGGTGAGCTTTCATCGAACAATTGGTTAAGAACGGTAATTATTCCTGAAGTCAATAACTCATGACTGGAAATAGGTGTGTTTTCATAATTGAAGCTTTTAACGAGAGTTTGCCATATATCAATCCATTCTTCATGGGAAAGATTTTTAATGCCATCGGCATTTCTTAAAATCACGACAACTTTTTCAAGAAGTTCCATATGCTTCAAGGTTTGACCCCTAGTAGATTTTTTCACTTTATTATATGTTTCTGAAATCTTATTGGATGTTCTTATCACAGTTTTAATTACTAAGTCATAGTCAAAATCGGAAAAGTCAAAATTACTTGTGCCATCAATATCTTTCAACTTTTCGCTTTTGATTGTCGGTATACTAAATTCTTCTTGATCTTCCTCATCATCTTCTTCATCATTATCTTCTTCTTCTTCATCGTCATCATCATCATCTTCTTCTTCGTCTATATTCTCATTTTCGATTTCGGCTTCGAAATCATCTCCGTTTTCGTCATTTTCAAACAAAGCTTCATGGTCTTCGTTGTGAATAATTTCTTCGTTATCAATTACAAGGTGGTTTCCACTACTATTATCTTCATTTGTTTCATCAGTTTTTTCTTCTTGTGGTTTGTGCTCTTGACTTTTTTTGATCTCCGTTTTTTTATCAAGGATTTCATTTGCAATTTTTAATATAAAAGAGATATTCGAAAATAAGCCTTCTCTATCAAATTCTTTCAAAAAGATTGAAGAATACTCTTTTATGAATGAGTCAATTATTAGTAAAGAACCCAAAAGTAGAGTGTAAGAGTTAGCATTTTCGTTATTAGGCACAGAAGATTTCAAAGAACTTAAAGTTTTAAGAGGCTCATCACAGTCAACCAAGTTATTTGCCAAGCTATTTTTTGCCTGAATAACTGCAGAGGTCAATAAACTGGTCACAGAGCTGATAGTGGTTTTGCTTGTTTCAATGGCTTTAAAGTTTGAAATATTAGAAAGTCTTAAGATTGCGAGCAATGCTCTTCTACGTATTTCAAAATCAACAGAGGCAGAATGCACATCAACCAATAATGGAAACACATCAATTATAAATTTCTTGATTTGGGTTTGGCTGCTTTCATCTTCAAAAGATTCAATGAGTTTATCATTGCTTTCCTTTTTTATCTCATTCAAATTTGAAAAATAACCACAATATTCTTTATAATCTTTTTGAGATTCCACAGTTAAAATTGGAAGCAATGAGCAAATGAGGTTCAATATTTTAACCAATAGATCTTTTGGTGTTTTCATTAATGATTCGATGGACGTAGATCCGTTTTCGGCCAGTTTTCCAAGTGCAACATTAAAAAAATTACTTATTTCACAGTCCTTAATTAAAATGTGGGAAATAACAGAAGATGCGCTTGCAACTGTAGTAATCGATGTTAATAGCTTATTGAGAGTGTCAAATTTTACAGAAACCAGTGAATTACTGATATCCTTCTTCGTAGTTGATTTTGCTGATGCTATTGACGAAACTGTGGATGACGCTATTATATCCAAAATTCTCTTCAATAATTCTGGCTTCACAAGTTTTTCTAAAGACTTTGGTGAATCTCTAAAACTTTCGAGAACACCACATATTGCGATTAATGCGTGTTGAACGGCATCAGTATCAGAGTATTCTATTGTCACTCTTGATAATATTGGAAATATTTCTTCAATAGAATCAAAATATTCTTCTTTTATTTGGAAACAAGAGTTCGCGCAAATTGTCAAAGCTTTTCGTTGAGCATGAATTGTGAAAAAATCTAGGTATTGTAAACAGGCAGTCAAACAGCCTCCTGCCAATATTTTTCTACCACTAGTTCTGGAAATAACTTCCAAAGTTTGTAAACACTGTTCAGCTAGATCAATGTAACTAATTTCCATTAATTTTGGTTTAATAGCATCAATGGCGCCATTATTGACCAAAGTATAGCTGAAATCTTGGTTGATTTCACACAAGTTATAAATACATCGGCAGGCGACTAACTGAATTTCAAGTTGATCTATCAAGAATGGATCAGTCATGATGTTAACCAACCCCTTGCATAGCTTTACTAGAGGAAAGCTTCTTTCAGCGTTATAAGAGCTGGTAACTAATAATCTTTCAGAAAGTTCATTCAAAGTTTCCAAGATAAGGAAAGGATCATCTCTGCGAGATAGGCCATCAACAAGTCCACTGATATTAGATGAGCCAGAGGAATCTGCAAAAGCACTAAAGAAACTGGCGGCTTCAGGGAACATTTGAGAGAATAATCTTGACCTTGTGTCACTATTCATTCCGACTGATCCTAAACCTTGATTCAATAGTTCATTTTCATCACTACCGTTCTCATGGTCTTCTTCTTCCTCATCATCATCGTCTTCATTATCACCATAATCGCGTGAATGATCTACATCTTCAGAATCATTCATTTCTTCGTCTTCATCATCAAAATGATGGAAATCATCAATTTGATCCTCAAGATCATTATAGAACAGGTTTTGCTGAGACATTGGTACATCTTCTTCTTGTCGTCTACTTTGTTGAGTTCTTCTATATTGTTCCGAGAGTCTTCTTAGAACTTCATCTTCAGAATTATGATCGGCATCATCATCTCTCTCTTCGCCTTCCACCTCCTCCTTATTCTGATTAGAATGTGATTCTAAGATATCTTCATCTGTCATCTCTATGTCATCTTCATGATTTTTTCTCAGATGGTTAGCTTTTTTATCTGTGACGCCACCAGTTGCCATTTTATCTTTTGAAGATTTCAGCATTTATGCGAAAGCTGATATTATTGGCTGTTTATAATGTATTATTTCACAAGTTCTTTTTTTGTTTTAGCTTTTTAATTCTCTCTATTTTTGGGATCAAATTTTTTAATTTCCTATTTATATGTATTCTAAAATCAAATTATAGCTTTAATTGCTCATTCAATATTTAGTAATCGAAGTCAATTTATCGACAATGTCACAGTCACAAATTTCACACACACACAAACAATAAATATTAACGTTAATTTTCTTTATGTGGCTTTTCGCTTTTTTTTTTTTTTGAAAGGTATTGATTAATAAATGAAAATTTTAATCCCACAAAATCACAATCAAAACTTTTCTTTTTCTTTTTGCTTTTCAATTCTCTTCTCTTTTACGTTCTTTGCACCCTCTTCTCAGTTTCAAAATACGAAGTTTTTTTTGAGGAGGCAAAAAACAAAACCAGACACAAAAAAAATTATAAAAAAAAGTCAAAGAAAAAAGTCAAAAAAAAAAAAAGGAAGCTAATATTTTCCCTCGGTTAAACTCATTTTAAAGAGACAGTGCTGCACAACCTGGTGATTGAGTATTATATTGATTGAGTTGATCTATTAATATAATAATCAGCTTCTAATACAAAACTACTGAATAGGAATGTGAAATTCAATTAGATATAAATTTATAATTCTAGAAGATGATATAAATATGTGCGTGCTTGCTCTAAGTTTGAGAAGAACAAAAGCTTATGCTTCACAACAACTCTGAACAATATCAATGGCTCAAGTCACGAATTCTAATTATATAGCTTAAAACTATAAATCAAAATCAAAACCCAAGAATTCATATCTCTGAGCATATACATTTCAAATCATTCATTAATCGTTGACATGTAAGTAACACTGTAGACTGCTTTGAAAAATTACAAGTCAAACTGTTTTAGGATAAACATTTCAACCCTATAAATTATGTATTTATTTATTTTCCACAAAAAACTATATTAAATTGATGACTTACAGTTATAATCATTTCAAGACTCATTAGTTAGAACTATAGTAATAATCATGATATCGTCCCAACACCCCCTTTTTTGAGATCAGACACCCAGTAATTCTGTTTACTGCAGCACAAAAGGACCGGGTAGTCTCATCAGCCGCCAAAAAAAAATTTTTTTTTTTTTTATTTTATTTTTTTTTTTTTTATTTTTTTGGTGAGATGAAATTTCAGAAGTTTATCAGCCTTAATTTTTCTTTTCACTTTCTTCTTCTTCTTTAATAAATTTTCACAGTTGAAAACTCTTTTAATAAAATTATCTAATTCAAAATGCCAAAATCCAAACGTTCAAAGCTCGTTAGTTTGACACAAACTGAAAAAAAAGGTCGTGAAAATAAAGAAAAAATATTCGATGAAGTTAGACAAAACTTGGATAATTATAGATATGCATGGTTATTGGACCTCAATAACGTGAGAAATCAAGTATTACAAGAACTTAGACAAGAATGGGCTGGTTCTAAACTTGTTATGGGTAAACAGCGTGTTTTGCAAAAAGCTTTGGGAGATACTGTTGAAGAAGAATATAAAGAAAATTTAAGTCAATTATCCAAATATTTTGAAGGTGTGGTAGGAATACTATTCACTAATGATGAACCTCAAGTTGTCAAAGATTATTTTGAAAGTTATGTTAAAAGTGATTTCTCAAGAGCTAATTCAAAAGCCCCAATCGATTTCACAATACCTCAAGGTATAGTTTATTCTAGAGCTGGTCAAATACCAGAAGATGAAGATGTTCCAATGCAACATACCATGGATCCAACAATGAGAAACACTTTTAAAATTCCAACCACCATTAAGAAAGGTAAAATTTGCTTGGATGAGGAATACCCAGTTTGTAAAAAAGGTCAAACTTTAGATGTTCGTCAAGCTTTGATATTGAAACAATTTGGTGTTGCTTGTGCTGAATTCAGAGTTAAGATGTTGGGTTATTACGATAATGAATCTTCAGAAACCGTCAAATTATAATCTAATTCAGAAGAGTATTTGAAACAAAAAATAAAAAATAAAAAAATAAAAAAATAAAAAAATTAAAAAAAAAATAAAAATATAAATAAAAATAAATATAGAAATCTTGTTTATTATTGTTTATTTCAATTTCATTAATGTTCTAGTTATGGTGTAATTTTTTTTCGTTGCAATTGCTGTTGAAATAATTATCAGAATTTTATGTTATTATGTACCACTATTATTAATTTTAAATCATCCTTGATGATTTCAGTGTCTTTTTTTGTACCTTTTTTAATTTTTTTTTTCTACCTTTCTTATTTCTTGCATTCTTTTTCTATTTATTTATTATTTTTTTATTATAGCAATCGTGTTCAATAAAAAGAATCTACAAAAATGCCTCAAAAAGATTTTTTAAAAATATTAACAATTATGTTTTATGTTTGATTAAGCTTCGCCTACAACCACAAAAAAAAACTTCCACGAAAAAAGAAGCAACCTATACAAATTTATTAGAAAGAAATATGAGATCAATAATTCAACTAAGGAAAAGAAAAAAAGAGATAAAATGACAAACATGAAGAAAAATTATTAATTGAGATTAAAAATATAAATTAATAGCGTTTTCAAAAAAAAAAAAATATTAAAATACTAATCTTTTGAGAAACACAACTATTTAAAGAGGGAGAGGTGATAGAAAAAACAAGCTGGAGTGCAAAATTAAAGAAATCATGATTTTGTGATGCAACTCAGAAAAAAAGTACAAAAAAATATTTGACAAAAATATTAAATGTTTTGATTGAGAGAATGCGCTTATAAATCATCATCTTCATCTGGCAATGGAAGAGAAGCAGCAACTTCGATTTCTTTTTGGTATTGTTCCATCATGTTGTTGTCAACTTGGACTTCAGCTGGAGCCAAAGCTGGGGCAGCAACGAATTCTAATTGCATGTTACCAGACAATTTTTTAGCCAACCACAAAAATGGTTTTTCGAAATTGTAGTTAGATTTGGCAGAGATATCGTAATATTGCAAGTTCTTTTTTCTGTGGAAGGTGATGGTTTTAGCTTTGACTTTTCTTTCTTTGACATCGACTTTGTTACCACACAAGACAATTGGAATGTTTTCACAAACTCTGACTAAATCTCTGTGCCAGTTTGGAACGTTTTTGTAAGTGATTCTGGAAGTAACATCGAACATGATAATACCACATTGACCATTAATGTAGTAACCATCTCTTAAACCACCCAATTTTTCTTGACCAGCGGTATCCCAGACATCGAATTTAAGTTCACCTAAACTGGTGGTGAAACTAAGAGGATGAACTTCAACACCTAAAGTGGCAATATATTTTTTTTCGAATTCACCAGTCAAGTGACGTTTGACGAAAGTGGTCTAAAATATTGTTAGTAATTAGAACAACCATTATAGAGATAAACGATGGATTTGTTTTTGTTTTTTTGCAAAAATCAAATTTAACAAATTAAGGAACACCATATGATCTGAATTTTATCAACAAATCAACACATAAAACTGACGATCCAAATCAAAATCATCCATTGACAAAACTAATCAGTATCAATTAAGAAAAGAATGAGAATGATATTGACAATAATATAGCAATATTGATATGTTAAAAACAAAATAAAAAAAAAAAAAAAAAAAAGGATCATAGGAACAACACAAGAAAATAAAAAAAAAAAACACGAAACATTTTATTGAAGTTTTTAAAAACATACTTTACCAACACCACCATCACCGACTAAAACTAATTTGAAAGTTGGAACTTCAGCAGACATATTGAATTAATTAAGTATCTTTATTAGATAATAAATGAAAACAAACAAATTGAAGAGGGTTCTCTATAATAAACACCGGTTATAACAATACAACATGGGTTGCACAGAACTCAGCAATATTTTTTTTTCTCACAATTTTTTTTTTTTTTTTTGGAGACCAAAAAATTTTTTTGCGTGGCAAACATCACCCGGAACTAGAGTAGCTGTACATCATGTGACTGGTGTACTTTCTTGACTGTTGTGATGGTAGATTATTCACTATTATTAGTGGTTATTTGTTATTATATTATTATATTTTATAAGATTCTGTCTTGAGATTTGAAATTTTTGAAAAGAGATATGAGTAGAAAGGGGGAAGAAAAAAAGAGTACCAAGTGCATTGTGCACAAGTATTGTATTTTGCACTTTTCTCATGTGGTTGCCGATGTGAAAATATATGCATTTCTTTGAATAACCTCAAAATCACAACACAATTTGATAATTGAAATAAAAACAAAAAAAAAAAAAAAAAAAAAAAAAATTGGCAATGGCTAATTGAAGTTATAGATAAATAGTTTTAATATATATATAATTTCAACAAGTACTTATTTTTATTTTTAGTTATTTTTTGTACTATTTCGTGGTGGAGTACAAACTTTTATTGTAACTTAATAAAAAAGCGGGTAGACATCTCTAATATCACCTTCTCTCCCAAAGCCAAAGGGACATGTTGTTCCCATACAATTTCCTTCCCTTTCATAGAGGTCTTTTTATAACATTTAATCTGATATATTACTAATTATTATACAATATAATACAATACAACATAACACACACGCCACAACCAATTCAATCACAGGCTAAATCTTGCTGTGTCAATCATATCTTCACATACTCCATCAATCAATTCATTGCACCAACCAAGAAGCTCATTTTTCTCATTTATAACTCTTTTTCGTTCTTTTTGTAACGCCAATAACTCGGATTGAAGTGTTTCAATCTTATTCAATTGACTTTCCGTAGAGACCCCGATACCCGGTAATGATTCAATGATTGTGAAGATTTGTCTGGTCTTGAGAATTATATCCCGCGACAATTCTTTCATGGTATTTTCGAATTCTTGGGGCTCCGCAATCTTGACATCTTTATCGGTCATTCTTTCTTCACCATTAGCAGGAATATAATCATGATTGGTGTTGGCATAATGTACTGTAGCTGTAAACTGATCAATAAGCTGTAAAATAGTGGTTAATAAGAAGAGGCCGATTAAAAAAAAAAAATTAGTAAGATAATTAGAGAGGAAAATTCAACTTTTCTTACACATACCTGATCCAAGCATATTTGAAGTTGGGATAATCTATCAGCCATTGACACACTCACAAGTTTTTCAATGCCCCCACGTTTAAACAAGTGCAATCATTACTGACTGGACTGATTTCACATTTTATTTTTGTTTTTTGTTTTTTCACTTGAACTCTCAGACACACACCCCCTTTCCTTAGTGGACACCCCTATCTCAAGATTTCACCAGGAGTCAGTCCAATCAATATATTATAATCAACTCAATTATAAGAACTTTTCAAGAAGACATCAGCTACGATAAAAAAAAAAAAAAAAAGAAAAAAAAAGCAAAGTAGCATCCGACATGTACTCTCAAACTCTCATCGTGTTTATATATAATTGCTCTGATTTTTAAAAGAAGGATTGTTTATAAGAGGGAAGCGCTTCTTTATTCTCTTCATCCTCTCTTCTTTTTGACTCCATTTTCTTTTGGATTTGAACTAATTCATCCCTTGCTGTCTTCAATACTAGAAATTCAATTATTCTCCCATCCCATTTAAAAGTCTCCCAAAATGCCCTTTTCAAAATCGCATGAAACCTCAATTTCAAATCAAGAGGTTTATCCCTCCATCGTTGAATTCCAGGTCGAGGCATTCCTGTAACTTCACATAATTTCTTATAATTGCCATTTAAATGAATATTCAAATCTTTTGCTAAAGATTTCACTATTTTTTCGATTTTCATAATTTCAACAATGTCATTAAGTTGTAAGATCTTGGTCAAGTTCTTTTTGGAAATGTTTTCATAAATGAATTTTTGATCTAATGTGGTATTAAATGTTGATCCCAGTTGTGATTTTGAAACTTTGCGATACTCAAATTCTGAAAACTTTTTATTCACTTCATTGGAACAACTGTGACAATTGCAACAACAACAATAGTAATTAGACGAAGAAGCGGATGATGATGATGTGGATGATGTGGATGTCGTTTTTGATGTGGAGAAGAAGATTCTTGATGTATTGGGTGATAATGAGGTTGCTGAAGAACGTGGATCCTCTTTAATGAGTTTTCTATTATAAATTTCTTCCTCAAAGTGAAGGGTTTTCTTGTTACCAAAAAATGACTTTTGAACAATATTAGCGTATTTGTGGGCTAAAAATATTCCATAATAATCTGTCTCTGACAAAATGCATTTTTGTTTTTCATTATTATTATCATTAAAAGTATAGTCATCGTAAAAACAAGTAACTTTTACAATCTCTTCGATGCTTAATTTATCACCAAACACTAATTGGTTGAAAAGCTCTGGTTCTTCTAGACTAAATAGTTCCTCTTTTGTTTTTTCAAGACAATGGTGTAATTTTTCAGGGTAAAATGAAAAGAATTCCTGAGCAGCTTGTTTTAAAATCTCATCATGATATGGAATGATTTCAATGATCATGGTATTATTTCCCTTCAACAATTTTTCATAATATTTTTTTTTCAAGTGAGCGGATAATACTTCATAGAAAATAGATATGTGATCTTCTTTAACATTGGATATTATTTTTTTGTTTTGGGTGTTGATATTCAAAAAACTTTCGTTACTTGTCATTGATTCTTCTTTTTTCTTCTCAGGTTCTTGGGGTATCATTTTCTCTTGTTGAGAAGAACATGAAAATGGCATTCCACAAGAACCAATTCCTGCAGCTCTTTCTGCAGCTTCGATTCCAAAGTCACCAATGGTTTTGATGACTTGATTTAATGATTCATCAAATTGATATTTGCTTTTGTTTCTGATTTTATCTTTCATCCTTCTTCTATTAAATGTTCTGTTAAAATTAGAATCTTTGTTGTTGATTGAATATTGGTCATTATTGATTCGTGGCTTGGAAGGGGGTTTAATCAATGAAGATTTTTTTATCTCTGACTCAAAACCAAAGGTATTATTAATGGTTATTGATTTAAAATCTTTTGTAATGCTGCAAGAATTTTGAACTTGTTGCATATCTATTAAATAAGAAACAAAATGAATAAAATTATTATGTGATATGCGTCAAAAAATGAACTGTAGATGACTGTTTATTTCAATGATATTTATTTATTATGATGGCCAATTAATTCAAAAAAAAAAAGAAAAGAAAAATGAAATCAACTAATACTCTGTGCTTTTATAACATTTCGTAACATTGTTTTAGTTTCCTGTGGTTTTTTGAATTCCTTCATGTTGAGAAAGGAAAATTATGCGTCGCGTCGTCACAAAAATTGTATGAGCTTTTGCATCAAATACAAAAACAAATGAGCAGCAGTGGGACCCAGTCTGATACTAAAAGAAATCGAAAAAAAAAAAAAAAAAAAGAAAGAGAAGGTCTTTGTCAAGAACTCGAACCAAGTGAATAAACTTGGTGCAATTTTTCATAAAAATAGATTCTAAAAAACTATGTAATATGATTACTATGGTAAGCTCTGATAACATTTACCATATAATGCCAATTTGAGACAATTAGACTGAATTGAATAAACTCAGTATTTTTAAGATAGATAAATAATAATGCATATATAAATACTTTTTTAAAAAAATTGTTTGTAACTCAATGGTTTTTGAACTACAAAAGAAAAAAAAAGTTAAACCTCCCCGTGAAAGATACTGCATGGCTCAAACTTGTGACAATGCATTTTCCTTATCAGCTTGAAAAAAAAGTCTAAACAAATATAGGCCCTGAAGGAAGGTAGTTGAAACAGCAGTGGGATATTCTGAGTAATGACTAGAATACATACATGAAGTTCATATCTCTGCTACTCACACTTATCCTTATCAATACTAACCAAAATTTTGATTAATAGACATCATAAATTCGTTTGTTTTTTTTTTTCTTTTATTTTAAACAAAACGATCAGTATAAGGTTGTACTATCTTTTTCGTTTTAGTTATTATCATTTCTCAATAAAAACACATAGTATATTATGTTTCTTTTCTGCAAAAATCAAAAAATATGCTATGAAAATCAGCATGCATACAATTGTGTGGAGAAGTCTGACTTGAAGTTCAGTTTTCTCAGTGCTTCATACTTAATTATCATCCTAATAATACGAAAGCATTAAATAAAAATTTGACCCTCGTAACCCATATTTTTCCTAAAGAGTACCACCTCCCTGTGGAATTCAATGGACTTTAGAGATTAATGGATTCTGGCTCCCAATTTTGTTTCTTGTTTTTGCTCATGATTGTTAAACAATTTTCGACATTTTTTATTTATAAGTTTTTTATAAAAATTTTAAGATTCTTTTGAGTTACAATTTTTCTCCTTGAAAATTTGTAGTAAAATTGTATGCAAGAAAAAAAAAACACATAATAAAAAATCAAGTCATGTTAAAAATACCCTATAAACGAGAGAGAGAGAAAAAAAAATAAAATAATGCATGCTTGCAAGTCTATTTGTTACATTTGAAGTCCTTTTTATTTTTTATCATTTGCAATATCTTTTTTAATTTTATCCAATAAATTATTAATTCTTGGAGCAAAAGCAGGTTGACCATACTTGTTTGTTTTGCTAAATTGTTTTTTCTTTCTATTTTTATCTTTAAGTTTTGCTTCCATTGCATTTCGCTGCTGTTCAATCTTTTCCAATTGTTGGGTTCTTTTTTCTTCTTTTCTTTTCTTAACCAATTCATATCGATCACTATATGTCATTGCAGGTTTTTTATTTCTCGGTATTACGTTTGATTTAGATTTTTGATATTTTCCATTATTCTGCTGTTGGGTTTCATTTTCACCACTATTATCGTCGTCATCATCATCATTGTCTTCTTCTTTATTATCATTTTCGTCATCATCATTATTATTATTAGGGGTTCTTTTTGTGCTGTAATTTTTCTTTTCAGGAACTTTTTCTCCTTGTTTTTCAAGTAATTTAAAATATTTCTTTTTAAGATTAGATCGATGAGTTAACGACTGTTCAATTGCTCTTCTTTTCTTATCTCTTGGATTTATAAAACTGTTTTTATTGACTCTTCCTCCAGACATCTTATAAAAATTTATGATTTATCAAGAAATCTCTCTTTCTAAAAGAATGGTTTAGTATAATTTAATAAAGTATGGTATATATGCTCATCACAAGATATTTTAGATATTACAGTGATTTAAAAAAAAAAAAAAATTTTTTTATTTCTTTGCATAAAATGGGATGAGCGGTGCGTATAGACTTTTCTTTGTAACGACGTGGTTTTGTTCATGAAAAAATAGCCAAATTTAATATGGGCGATAAAGTGAAAATGTAACTAGTTAATAATTAAATAAATAATAATAATAATAATAATAATAATAATAATAATATCAATTATAATATAAACTACATCTCTATCCAGGCTTAATCACAATGCACGATATTCTTCAAA
>JASTUB010000172.1:0-30862 GCA_031124825.1 Saccharomycopsis vini
AATAATAATAATAATAATAATAATAATAATAATAATAATAATAATAATAATAATAATAATAATAATAATAATAAAAATTAGGGGAGATGATGATTGGTCGTCTTGTTGAAATGTTCAAAATGCAAAAAAAAAACAAAAAAAAAACTCAACAACAAATGATTTTTAACAAAAAAAAAAAAATTTGCCAACTTATAAGAAGAAAAAACGATGTTAAGGACCAAGAACTCATATTTTAAACTTCCTTTTTCAAAACCTTTGGAGAATCTTGAGTGAACCAAGTTGTGTCAGAAAATCAAGTCCACTTAGCTACAAACAAAAACGTTAGTTCTTTCTCTAACTACTATAGCATGCTTGTCCAAAAAAGCGCGCCTCCATCAGAAAGTACATATGGTCTGCTATCATCAATTGTAACAGAATAATAAACAACCTTCGCAAAGTACACAACCTTCTAATCCTAAAAAAAAAAAAAAAATAATGTAATTCAAATCTATTATCTGCTAAAACTTTTTGATATTCATTTTTAAAATTTAATAAAGAATTTATAGTACTAGACAAATAGATCACTGAAAATTCTGATTCATGGGGAAAAATAGCCGTTGTTCTCAAATTTTAAAAGGTCAAATAACAGTTATTGAAGAAGCTGATGGGGAACTACCTTTAGCAATAGTAATTTAGTTGCTACTAAACTCATACCTGAGATAAAAAAGGAACTGAAATACGAAGTATTATTATTATGCACAATAAAATGTATGATGATGATCGCGTATTAAAGAAACATATTATACACCAAATAAGGGGGAAAACATCAGTTTTTGGTGGTGTGAAAACAAAAACCATTGATATTTTCACTATAATAAATATACTAATACAAAAAAAACAAAAACCTTCATGAATAATAAGGCGACAATCAATTGAAATTATCAAAGAAGTTGAAATTAATAGGAGTAAAAAAATAAATGAAATGAAAAAAAAAAAAAAAATTGTTTGAATTAAGAGATTAAGACCTAGTCTATGTTTGAATATCGGAATTGTGAATTTTGTGTATTTTGGCAGAGAAAAAGCTGTTGTATTTAGGTTCAAAGTAGATTAGGGGCATTTTGGTGCCTAGCTCAGGAATCATTGTGGGTTCAATTTTTACTTCGAGAGCTTTACAATTAGTGATAATTTTGTTAGTTTGTAATGGTTCTGATTTCCTTAATTATATACTAGCGAAGAAATAAGAATCTGTATTTTATATTTTCTAATTCAACTCTAAAAAAAAAGCCAAAAAAAAAAAAAAAAAAAAAAAAAAGAAAGATTCAAATATACATAATCCAAAGTATAGTTTTCAAGAATATCATACAAAAATAAACGTATACATGTGGGTTCGTTCCTGATATAATAAAACAAGAAAACCCCCATTCGCTACTCACACTGTAGAATATATATAATAAATGGGGAGAAAATCCTTACACCTAGCAATCATCCAAACATTTACAAAGATTTTCTACTATTATTTATTTATTGAGCTTCAAAGCCTATCTAACTGGCTGTACCTGAAGCGAAGCGTAGTGGTAAGAGTTCTTAACAGCTAGTATATTGTAATTATTTTCAAGTAGAAATTCTGAGAATACATCCTAGTATATACTTCGAGTTATATGGTGTTTTACCCTTTGTTTTGAATTACCCAGCTATTTAGGTTATTTATTATTAGCCACTTTAAAAACTCCAGTATTCTTTTTTTTTTTTTTAATTGGCTCCAATCAATATCAATTATTTTATCAGTCAGTCATTTGATTAAATCTGGGAAAATGTCAACCACTGGGAGCCAAAGGGATGGGGGTGGAAAGGAGGGTATCTCTAATTACCCCCTTTATCTATAAAATGGAACCATAATTGAGGGAAGAAGCAAACAAAAGGAGTTTAATTATTATTATTATTATTATTATTATTATTATTGAATTTATAGTGTTTTGGGATCTTTTTTTTTTTTTAAAAAAAATAGAAAGAAAGACAAAGAAAGATAAGCAAAAGACTGGTGTTTTAAAAAAGGGAAATAAAAAAAAAGTATTTCAGTTTTTTTTTTTTTTTTTTTTTTTTTAATTCTATTGTTTTCAAGGAATGTGTCAATTTTAATTTCTTGTTGTAAAAAAATATGATATGAGAAAAAATTTTTTTTTTTTTTTTTTCCCTTTAAATTGCTCAGACATACATTTGCATTCCCTTTTAAAATACATCTGTTTAATCCTTGATAAATTACAATCAATTATAAGTATTAAAAGTAGGTAATATAAAAACAATAGTAAAATTAAGGAAAATATTATGAAATGAAAAACGAAATATTAATGAATGAAATCTAACCATTAACTAACGATATAAGAGGGAAAGCTAGACTTTATAAAAAAAAAAAAAAAAAAAAAATAAAAAAATTATTAACTCAAGCAACTGAAACAAACATTTAAAACAAAAGACAACCATGGTAATGAGATTTGAGATCCTTTAGGTTAAAGGAAGGAATTGGATGGAGGAAGATTAAACAAGATAAATTCAAAAAAAAAAGAACAAACAAGCGTCATTAATAAATAATATATGAAACTGCTTATTTGGTAACTTTAGCGACTAAAGCTTTAAGTTTGGCAATGAATTTTTTGATTGGAGATTCTTTAACTTTTGTTTCAACAGCTTGAGTTTCGGTGGTAGCCTCAGTTTCAGCGGCAGCTTCAACAGCTTCGGTGGCAGCTTCAACAGCTGGTTCAACAGCAGCAACAACTGGAGCTTCGACAGCAGCAACTGGGGTTTCGACTGGTTTGGTTTCCTATTGAAAAAAAGTTAGTAACAATTGAATAGAGATAGATGAATAAATAAATAATTAAATAAATTAACATACAACTTGAGCAGACATTGTTAATAATTGGATTTGAAATTAAAGATTATTTATTGTAATTTATAAGGTAATAATAATATAAATAAAAATTTTAATTTTCAAATGATATTTGTGGGAAGAGGGGGGAAGTGGCAATCTATTTATATTAATTTTTTTATTTTTATTTTTATTTTATTTTTTTTTATTTTTTTTTCTCTTGTAAAAATACTGATTATGTGACAAAATATTATTAGAGAGATCTACAGTAAAAACAACAAAAAAACAACAAAACAAAACAAAAAAAAAAAATAAAAGTACTTTGATGCAATGTCATGTACTATCCAAAAATATGGATATCCCGGGTGTCAAGTGGTGAAAATAACATTACAATACATGTTGATACATATAACAAACAACACATACAAAAAAAAGGATTTATTTATTTATTTATAATTATAATTAGTATATTTAGTTCAATAGATATAATAATGATAAATTCTTAAGTTCTTTTTTGTTTTGTATCTTGTAGTAAAGTTCCCTTCTTTTGAAAAAAAAAACAACCCTCCCCCGCCAAAAAAAAAAAAAAAAAAAAAAAAAAATAAGGAAAAAAACGGTAATATCAAAGTGTTTGAGGCTATGTGTTGATTTAAATTGACACTTATTTTGATTTAAAAATAGGAAATCAAAAAAAAAAAAAGAAAAAAAAAATCAAAAAAAGAAGAAAATATATATTACAATAATTCTTTTGATATGTCAATAATACATGTGAAAGTTAATACTAACATCACCTAATCTTTTTGTATATAAATATTAATCAGATGAAAATATAGTAATTTATTTTATTTAGTAGAGGGAGGGGGCTCTTGTGAAAAAACAATTTTAGCCGTTTATTTTTTTTTTGTTTTTTTTTCTTAAAAAATATATATAAAATATATATTTATGTATATGTATATATTAAAAAGCCACCCCTTAAGTATCTCGTTACCACAAAAATGGAAACAAAAAAAAAAAAGAAAAGAGATACAAAATTAATAATAATAATTCCTATAATTTGATATAATTTTTTCGAAGATTCTTATTATTCACATGAATATAATCTTATTGTATTATCTGAAATCATGACCTTCAATTAACTACAATTAATAATAATTAAATTTATATTACACACACACACACACACACATTTTAATATTACACAATACAACACAATGAAATAAATAAAAAAAAAAAAAAAAAAAAAAAAAAAACAATATCACAATTATCATTATCTATACAGATCTTTTAATTTGGCATAACTCTTGACTAATGTTCTGTTTGTTCCTCTTCTTCTGTTTTCCAATGCTTTAACAAAATCTCTCACAGAAAAAATTTCTTCTTGTCTTGCTTCTCTAAATCGAACACTTTTCCCATCTGATTCTCCATTTTGTTTTCGATTTCCTCCACTTAATGAACTTCCATGTCCTCCTCCTCCACTTCCTCCAATTGAACCTCCTCCAATTGATCCACTAAATCCCCCTCCTCCTCCACCACCACCACCAATTGATCCACCACCATCCATCCAACTATATTTCTTGGTTCTTCCAGATGTCATTAATGCAGCAGTTTGATTGGCAGCTCTATGAGATAATTCTTCTGCTTTTGGCTTGTTATTCGCGTTTTCATCAATCTCAATTCCTAATTGAATCTTCTTTGTAGTTCTTTTTTCTTCCAAATCTTTTTGTTTCAGCGCATAATCCCTCAATGCTTTACTTATTTCACTTCTACTACTTCCATTACTAGGTTTGATTTGTCTTCGACGATGCTTAGAATACATAACCATATCTCTTAAAACCGGCGCTAACATTTCTTCAGTGGCTACCGCTAAAAAATCCGCAAATTGCTTTTCTTGTCCAACTGGAATTTTAAGCCCTTGTTGTGTAATTTGTTGATTAGCATATCCATAGATTTGTGAACGTACCATCATTGGGGCTAAAATAGTTTGTGCTTGTTGACGCTTTTTTGTAGCTTGTGAATTATTATTATTATTTCCATTTGCCCCTCCTGTTGCCCCAGATCCTGAAGCTCCTCCTGCTGCTGCTCCACCGGCTCCTGCTGCTCCACCAGCAGTCGTGGTGGAAGAAGTATGTTTATGAGATTCTCTTTGAAGTAACAATTCTTCTTCTTTCAAATCAACACCAGTCCCATATAATGCATCCATCACTTTATCTGGGTCAGTAGGTGACATAGGTGCAGCACCATTGGAATCTTTTTTGCTAGCATTATCTTTTTTACTAGATGATGACTCTGTTGGCGGTTGTTGTGGTAATACTATTCCTGCCGGAGTACTTGCTTTATCTTCTTTTTTATTCGACAAATCTTGTTTTTGTGGAATGGCCAATTTAACTCGTTTTGTATCATTATCTCCACTTATTGATGAATTATCCCTTTTTTTAGTACTTTTCTCAATAGTGCTTATGTTTGAAGTGGTACTTTTATTATTGCTGGTGGTTGTATTTGTATTTTTATTATTTGTATTGACATTTGTATTTGAGCTTATTGTTGCATTTGAATTTGGGTTTGCAATTGTATTGGAAATGGCGTTTGTGGTAGTATTCACAGTGTTTCCTACAAAACTATTCTTTGTGTTAGCAGTAGAGGTGATAGGGTTGTTATTTATATTACTGTTAACAGTCGGACCCACATTTTGATTGGTAGTGGCATTTATATTAGTTGTAGGAATAGAAGTGGAAACAGTAGGCACACTGTTCAGAGGACTAGGAGTATGATTTATATTAGTAGTAGCAGTAGTACCTTGTGTAATAGAATTGATAGTAGGAGCAGCAGCAGCAGGAGCAGGAGCAGGAGCAGGAGTTGGAGCATGAATAGAAGGTGTGGGAGTAGGTGTATGTGTTACAACAGTTGTGTTCAAATTATTAGAATTACCAGTAGTTCCAAAGTTATTATTACTTAATTCAGGTTTCGTTGTCGTTGAATTTACATTAGAATCATTATTATTAATAGTGGTGGTAGTGGAATTTGTATTTATTGGGGTAATAATAGTAGGAGGGTTGGAAGGAGTGTAGTTGACCGGGGAAGGATTGATGTTTGAATTATCAATGGGATTGTTATTTTTATTACCATTAGTATTATTATCACTATTTGTGGTGGTAGGGTTATTAATATTATTATTAGAATTGCTATTATTATTATTTTCTGAATTCATGTTTGAATTTCCATCAATAATCTTGGTTTGATATTTACTTTTATTTGTTATTATTATTCATTTTAGTAAACTGACTCTCTTGATTTACACAAGAAACGAAAAAAAAAAAAAAAAAAAAATAAAAGTGGTGAAAGACGGGTGACATGCGCCATCTCGGCGGGAAGAAAAAAAAATAAAAATTTTTTTTTTTTTTTTTTTTTTTTATTATTTATCAAAATATAAATTATAATTATTATTATTATTATTATTATTATTATTATTATTATCATTATTATTATTATTATTATTCGATAGGAAATTATTTTTATAACATCTAAACTAAAATAGTTAAAACCAATAATATGCCCGATATAGTGACTTTCCAATCCCATAGAAATTTTCGTCTTAGATTAGTGATCGCTACACTAGCCCATGTACCAATCAAAATTGAAAAAATCCGTTCAGATGATATTAATCCAGGTCTTCGAGACTATGAAATTTCATTTTTAAGATTATTAGAAGCTTTAACCAATGGAACAACAATAGAGATTTCTTATACCGGTACCACAGTGATTTATAAGCCGGGTTTAATTATTGGTGGTCAATTAACTTTCAATTGTAATCCAAAAAGAGCCATTGGATATTATTTGGAATATATTTTATTAATGGGCCCATTTTCTAAGAAAAAATTCTCAATAATTTTGAAAGGAATTGATTCAGATGATTCAGATACAATAGGCCTTGAAGGAATTAAATGGGGGTATTTACCAATCATGGAAAAATTTGGGGTTAGAGATGTTGAGGTCCATATTTTAAAAAGAGGTGCCCCACCAACTGGAGGAGCAGAAGTACATTTGATGATCAATCAATTATTGGCAGCTCCTTTAACTATACATGCCCTTGAATTACCAAAAATTGCATCCATTAGAGGTGTGGCTTATAGTACAAGAGTCAGTCCAAGCATTGTTAATAGAGTGGTCGAAGCTGCTAGATCGGTTGTTAGTGAAACTGGTTGTAAAACTGATATAATTGCTGATGCATGGAGAGGTGACGTTTCTGGTAAATGCCCTGGTTGGGGTGTAACATTAGTGGCGGAAAGTGCCAAAGGTTGGAGATTTTTTGTCGAAGAAGTTGGTGCTGCTGGTGAAACCCCAGAAGATATTGGTACCAAAGCAGCATACGAATTATTGGAAGAAATTTCCGTAAGTGGTGTGGTTTGTAGAAGTCAATTGGCTTTTGCCTTTGGCTTCATGTTAATTGGAAAAGAACATATTGGAAGACTCTTGATAAATAAACAACAGTTGGATCCAAGTTTTGTTTGGTTATTAAGAGATGTTAAACAAATGTTGGGGGTTGAAGTACTTTTAAGTCCTTGTGAACTTGATTTGGGTTCAGGTTATAACAATAATGATTATTTGATATTAATGGTAAAAGGTATAGGGTTTACTAACGCCAATAAAAAGATAGCATAATATTTTCATAGCATTGAACAAAAAATAATAAAAATGGTTAAAAAAAAAAAACACGAAATAAATTACATGTTTTGAATTCTAGTAATGCGTAAGTACTTTATTAAATAAATTACCGTACTGTAATAAAAATGATATTTTACTCCTATTATTTTTTTTTTTTTTAATTTTTTTTTTTTTTTTTTTTTTGTTTATAAAAAAATACATCAAACTCATAATCTAAATATTAATTAAATACCACCAGCTTCTCTAAACCATCTTATACCTCTATCCATACCAACACATACAATTCCTTCATTATTAAGTGATCCTATTGCTCCTCTGATTCCTTTGGAAATAAATTTCACATCAAATACTCCAATATGATCCCCATCTTGTTCATCACCAGTTTCATCATCTGCAAAATCATTTACTGATAATGAAATAGTAGCTTCTCTTTCTTTTGACTCAATACTCCAAATTCTTAATTTCCCATCAAATCCACCACTTGCTAATAAATCACCTTCATCATTAAAATCAATTCCAAAGATCCAACCTTCATGAGCATTGACACTAATACTAGTCGATGATGAATGACTAGGAGTGGTCAAATTACCAACAGATTCCCCATGTTTAGCATCATAAAGTACAATATTACCAAATTTCCCAGAATCATAACTTGCCGCTAAAATATCATCTTTTGGAGAAAATTTCAACGATCTAACCGCCGAAGAAACTGTAGATCCATTGGATTCTCTAATTGAAGGTTTACGAAATGTGAATAATGGACGATTATTTAATAAATCAGATACAATAATATCTCCATTTGAATATCCTGTAGCCACTAAAAAACTTTTATTTGAAACTGCCAAACTCATGGCAAAACTGGGGGATTTTGGTTCAATTATCCCACTAGATTTCAATTCATATCTTGGTGACGATTCATCTTCATCGATTTCAACTTTGAAATCGTAAATTGCCGTATGACCATCCGATTGACTTACTATAAATTTATGGTTCTTGTTTTCTGGATCATGACAAAATTCAATAGCCCAATTCAATTTGCCTTTATTGATGGTATCGTCCCCACCATTAATTTTCACCGATAAAACTTCATGTTCTTTTGTTGATAATGACAGTAATTGATAAAATTTGATTTCTCCTGAAAATGTCACAACCGCTATTAATGTAATATTTATAGATTGAATTATATCTTCAAAAACTGCTATATGATGTAACCCAACTTTATCGACAAAAAAATCAAGTTTATTATCTTTTGGCAATTGAGTTTCTAAAATACTGTTCTTCCAAAGTTTCATGTACCCATCTCCTGAGATTGTTATTGTATAAGGTCTTGATATTGCCACACCATAAATATCAGATTCATGACATTGACCGACATTAGCAGTAGTGATGTATTGTTTACCCTAAGAGATGATGGATGTTAGTCGAAATCAATGAATATTTGTCAACAGAAAAAAACAAACACACACACACTTACCATTTTTTTTTTTTTTTTTTATTATTATTCCCTCCTCTTAATATATATTTGTATGTTCCTCTATATCTATTATGATACTATAATTGCACAACTCTGATTAAATTTAGATATATCGATGATCCAACAAAATGGGAAAGAAAAGGGGGAAAAAAAAAAAATAAGAAAAAATAATTGAATTTCAGTGCACGTGAGGAGAAAAAAAAATCAAAGTCACTATTAAAACTAGTTTGTAGGGGAGTTAGCTCAAACAGTATATAAAATACTATATACTTTTACTATATATTCCTTTCGATTTCCAAAATATGTGTGAATTACAATTTTACAACTTGTTTTTTTTTTGGGGTTCAATATAAAGCTTTCTTTAATATGTCTTGTATTGGGTATAGTACAGCCCTAATTCAACTCAAGGGCAAATAAAGTAATTTGCTTTGTTCAAAACAATCATGAACTTTTCTAGTAATGAATTTTTCATCAATCTCAGTAAACAATCTTTCTTCACCTGAAGAAGAAATTGAAATAGTTTTGTTAATTTCATTTAATAGTGCCTGGAATTCAGATAGCTGATTCTCATTATTATTTTCGTTTTTGATGAAATTTGTTAAATACAAGAAATCAGCAAAACAAAGCAATAAATTTTGTTTAATGATGTCTTTCAGAATGATAAAACTTTTTTGTTCAAGCTCTTCTTCACCATCATTGTCCTTTTGTTCTTCATTACTTTCTCCTTCTATGTTAAGTTTCACACCTTTTTTGTTATATAATTCTTGAACCATCGTTAATGTTTTATTGAACAAGCTTAGCAAATTGATGATAATTTTTGATTTGAATTTTTTGAAAGTATGAGGTTTGAATAGATCTAAAGTATCAAATAATTCTGAATGATCGTTGTTGTTGGATAATAAATCACAAAATTCAAACAATGTTAATGAAACTTTCGTTGATGGAGATACTGGTAATTCATCTTCCCAAATCTCCAATTCCAATGGACCATGATTGTTACTTGCATCATTGATATCGGTTGACAACAGAGATTCAATCATTGATTTATCAATTTCTAAAACAACTGTTTGTAATTCTGTTGATTGAGTTTCGGAAATTAGAATCGATTTGTTTTTTTCAAGTGGTAAGAATCTTTGTAATATTTCAAATGTAAAATTTTCGTACATATCTTTGGTGAATTTAGTTATAATGATATTATAATAATAATCTAAAATTTCTTGACTTTTCTTTTTAGTATTCAAAAAATTATTCTCAATATTGATTCCACTATCAGAATTAGTTTGGTCATTCATATCCACAATTAAATTTTTGAATGCTTTATTTTTAATAGATTTATAAAAAATTGTCAAAAGTTTTAAAATTTTGGCATAAAATATAAAATCTTTGGACAATTCTGGGGCTTTAATTTCAGCTTCAAGGGTTTTCAATTTGGATAAAAACATGTTGAAATTTTCAAATAATTGTTCATTCAAATATTTGCAGCGAATTTCATCATAAATTTCCACAAAAAAAGCTTTATAAATTTTAGCAAAATTCTTGACACTTTCAATATTTTGATAATAATAAAAATCATTATCATTGAAAAAATCTCCAGATGTGACTATATTAGTACCAGACTTATTTTTTTTGCCAATAGACGAGGTTTTGTTTTGTAATAGTATTGAACTATGGTCATTGATGGTTTCAAAATCATTAATTATCAAATTTTGTAAGAAATTCACATTAAAAATATTCAAGATTGTCTTCAAGTTCGAAAAATAAACAACCAACAGTCTAGAGATCCCACTAAAATTGAATGATGCTTTGTTTTCAGATAAGTTCATGTTTGCAGATGTAATACTAGAAATCTTTGTTAAATATGCATTGATGCTTTTGATTTGAACGTCATTTTCAGAAAGTGACCAAAGACTATTGTTATTTGATGTATCAATATCCTTACCTGATGTGGTTTTCAAATAAGATTCAAGGTTGTAAGATATTGATTGAATTTCAGCTATATTTTTTGTCAAGATTTCTGATATACTTGATTTCCAAATCATAATCAAAATTTTGAATAAATCTTCATCATCATTGACTTTTAATATTGTAAGGTCATTAGTGTGAATATTTTTGAATTCTCTAACTAACAATTTCATCAAATCTAATAATTTATCAAGAGGTTTATGAACTATTTTCAAAGAATTTTTCTTTGATGAGACAATTCGAGTCAATTGAGTCTTGAAACTTTTTGATATCAAATTGGATAATGAGTTTTTCCAATCATTTATTATAGATAGTAGTTCTGAAGAATTTTCGCTTTGTTTTTTATAAATATCCATTGAATAAGGAAATTCACAATCAAGAAGTAAAAAGTCTCCAAATTTGTTAATATTTTTGATAATTGATCCATATTTTATTTCTAATGAATTTCTGAAATTGGAACTACTAAAATTTAATTGCTTGGAAATCTGGATAGGAAAAGTTACTGAAGAAGAGGAAAGGCTAAAATTTCCCGATGAAAAAAAAACTCGCAAATAATTCAATGATAAATATAAATAACTAACTGCTTTTTGTAAACTTGACAAACTATCTAGATTTATAAGTCTTGAATTTGAAAACAAACTTGTCAATGTTTTTGATTTTATGGAAATGTAATATTGTAAAATTTGATTCATGTCGAATTTTAATAATATAATCAATGATGTCAATACAGTGATTAAAGAGTTATTGGTCAAATAATCTGAAGAAAAATTATTTGATTTAATAATCAATCCCAGTAAAAAATTTTCGAATTTTTTTTTCAAATGGTTGAATTTATAAAAAATTTCATTGAATTGAAACTTCAATAATAATTTCTCGATGATGAAAAATTCTTTTGAAATTTCGATTAAATTATTACGATCAATAATCAAATTTATGTTTAATTTTTGTTTTGATTGTAAACTGAATTTTTTAATCAATTCATCAATTGAATTTTGTAAAATTAATAAAAAGCTTCTCATCAAAACTTGGTTATTTTGAGTTTGATGATTGTTATCATCAATATATCGATCAATATAACTTCGATAATTGACGATTATTTTATCCACATTATTAGAATTCGCCTCGCTATTTAAATCACACAAAGTTTGGAGTTGTTCATCTTGCACTTTGACAATATTATTCATTAAAATGATATTATCCGCGGTTGCTAATAAAGATCTATATTTTGATCCCACCAAGTCTCGCAATTGATTTGTCTTGTCATCGGCTTGAGTTTTTAAATTACGATTAATTTCCCGAATTTGAGGAAGAGGCAAAGATTTGAAGAGTTCTTTTGTTTTTGTGAGATTATCTTGATTCATATTATATTATTCATTGTTTGTTTTAACCTTAATATTTAAACATTGAATCAACCAAATCCCAAAGAATACAATCATATATGTGGTAAATTTAAAATCTGTACTCTAAATCGTGCCATAATCCGGGTGATACATTAGAGAGAAAAGAGCTGCCAAAAAAAAAAAAAAAAAAAAAAAGTATTGAAATAAAAAAGGTGAAATGATAAAGGTGAATTTCAAAATAGATGAATAACCATGAATTGGAGGCCAACACTTGTATGAAGACAAGAGTTTTGAGAAAATTACTAATATTTTAACTTGCGCATATATTACTTTTTTTTTTTAAAAAAAAATAGAAAACTAAATAATAAAAAAAAAAAAACAAGTGTAAGTATATTCATCAATCAACAAGCGATGAACTTAGGTTATTTCATTCGTTTGAAGTCGACTTCCCCTACTTTATATTTCTCTTTCTTAAAGAACCTAACAATCAACACAGTAAAATTTGTATAAGTTATAAGGAAGGACAATGAAAATCACATTTGCTAGAAACTGTAAATAGTTGCCTAATATTGCAAGGGACCCCAAATAGAAATAACTGGAATACTATTAAAAAAGCGACTCTTCTTTGAACATAATTTGAATTTTTTTTTTTTTTTTTTCTCTTTTTGTTTTATTTTATCATTATTGATCATTATTTATTTATTTATTTGATTTGGTTTAAAAGTGGTGAAAAAGCTAAAGAAAAGAAAAAAAAAAAAAAAAGGACATCTATTTTATAATTGATATATTAATTTTAAACATTGACGTATTCATCGAATTTTTTCATAAACAATTGAGCTTTTTCTTCAGCATCAGCAACTTTTTTGTTTATTGTCAAAGAAACTTCAACAGATGGAATTTCTTGGGCAGCAGCAGTATTACTAGAAGAATGAGATTCGGTCAACAAATCGAAAATCGATGGTTTTGACACAGTAGTTGTAGCAACTTTATTTTCACTGTAACTAATTTTGAAATTAATTTTGAATCTTTCAACTCTAGAAGGAATACTAACGATGTCTTCGAATAAATCATCGTAAAAGTCAGATTTAACTGGATGTCTTTGTAAAGCATAAGATTGAGATTTGTTAACGGCTTCAGAAATATATTCATAAATAGTAAATGGTTTGACTTTGCCTTGAGATGCATCTTGTAATTTTATTATTGAAGTTAAGTCAAATGTTTGTTTAATAATAATTGGTTCTGGTGCCGGCGCTGGAGCAGTTTCGCCAGGTTTTTCAGCAGATTTACTTTCAGTGGAAGCATCTGTAACTGATTTGAATGGAGCGCCCTTAATATTTGAAAGATCTAATTGTTCATAGTTTTTGAAGTATTGAGCAATAGAGCCAACTGAATCTTTACTAACTTTACCTAAATAGTAAAGAACGTCACCTTTAAGAATTCTACCATTTGGACCAGAGGCTTCGATTTTAGATAAAGCTTCTTCTCTAGAAATATTATTAGCTTCCAAAAGACAAGTAACAGATGGAAAAAAAGTTTGGGTTGGGTTTGGTTTGTTGAAAATTTCTTTACTGTGAGTGACTGTTGATGTCTTTTTTGGAGAAGAAGTTTCCTCTTTTTTAGATGGCGCGGCTGGCTCAGGAGTGGCAGCGGCAGATGAGACCGGCTCTTCTTTTGGAATTTCCAAATTGCTGATATCATCACCTGGTTCGGCAAGATAAGCAATAGTTTTGCCTACTGGAATGTCTTTAGCTCCATTTTGCAACAAAATTTTAGCTAATATTCCGTCATCTTGAGCTTCAACATCAATTTGAGCTTTATCGGTTTCGACTTCCAAAAGGACGTCACCAGCACTATATGCTTCACCTTCTTTAACTTTCCATTCGACAATACCACCTTGGTTCATAGTTGGTGACATAGCAGGCATGCCAAACTTGGAAAGATCTGATCTCAATACTGATGCATGGAACACTATATAGCCTATGTTAGCATTTTGTCATTCAATCATTTAATGATAATATATTACATTGTGGTGGGAACAAAATAAAGCCAAAGAAAAGTAGCTTATTAACAATTATTATTAAATCTATTTTTAAAAATTGATTTCTTATCTTAACATGTTTTATTTTTTTGATGTTTTTTTGTTTTTTTTTCCAAAAGATATCTCAGTAAAATCGGGGGAAAGAGAAAAAGAGAGAGACATTGTGGCAATACATACATCTTTTTTGAGAGTCAAGAACTCTAAAAGATATTCTAGAAAAGCTTCTTGTGGATGCTGTCAACATTGTATGATGGTTATTATTTTAGAGGTAGAATAATTATTAATAGTAGTTAACCCTTTATTCGTTCCACTAATTGTTTATCAAAAAGTATGTGTTTACAGGGTCGAATTGTCACAAGTTTAGTTGTCTGATTGCCTTTTTTTTTTTTTTTTTTGCTGATTTTTTTTTTTTTTTTTTTTTTTCCCGCCAAAAAGAAAAAGTTCAATCAACTGATGGTAATGTGAGGGGTATCAAACACCCCCTTGAGCACCATTTCCGTTCCACGGAGACACACCCAAGAGAAACAGAACAGAACACAGAAGATCAAGCTTGAACTGTAATTAGCTTTACTGGTATAATCATAATATATTGTTTGTCATTTATTTAAAGTTTCCTTTTACTTTTTCTTTCATTTTAAATGAAAATAAATCAAAACAAAACAAGAAAAATAAAAATAAAATAAAATAATAATAAAAAAAAAAAAAAAAAAAAAAAAAAATCAATGTTGAGAAAACTCAAGTTACATGTCATTTGTTGGCATGCTATTCAATGAATCAACCAATTGACTCCAATTTTCTGATTGCAATTCACTATATTTAAGTCTATCACTGACCCATTCTTGGAATATTTTGGTTATCTTATATTGAGTTTCTTGAAACATCAAAAATTCTTGCTCGATACATTCACGAATCAACCAATCCCTATTTGCCTGTTTAATAATCAATTGTTTATCATTATTAATATTCAGAACAAGTCCATCAATTTCTGAGCCCTTGACATCATTTTTCTTTTTAAGTTCGGCCAATTTCGATTGATTTTGTTCGACTCTTTTTTTAATCTCCGCAATCGAATTGCCTCCAAATTTCTTTCTTCTATCAAATATCGCATATGTTGCGGATAAGTATTCACTAAATTCTCTAAATTCTTTTAAAATTCCATCTTCAATCATTTGACTTTCATCTTTTAACAACAATGCGGAAGTCTTGATCCTATTACTTATATTGTGGATCCCTATGTTGATTGATGAAATATCAGATGGTTCAACTGTATAAAGTTTGTCATTAGTTTTGACAAAACTATTCAAAACTTCCATAAATTTAGAATTATCGGCATTGAATAATTGTTTTCTTTTTTCAAATCGTTCGATAAGTAATGTAATTTTTGCCCAATTGTTTTGAACATTTGGAAGACTTTCTTCAGCATCTCTCCATATATGTTCGTAGTTTTCATTCCAATTATCAATGAATTTTTTTGATATTCTTTTGCCTTCAAATTCTTCTATGATTTCTATATTCGTTTGTTTTCTCCAAACTGATAATTCTGCAGGTATGGTCAAAAACATAATAACAATTGCTTCTTTTGATAAAAGTGGATGCTTCATCAATATATTAAGAAACCTTGATAACCCTCGCTTTCTTTTCTCAAGAAAAATTATATCTGTATTTGGACCTACTATTATATTAGTAAAGATGACCTATCTCATGAAAATAATTTCTTGATAAAATTCTTCAAAACTTACCAGAAAATTTTTTTGGTGGTAGACTAGGAATCATTCTGAATGGATATTTCTTGATCAATACTTCAAATAACCTAAATTAATGTTAGAAAAATACTTCTTTTTTTTTTTTTTCAAAATAAAAACAAAGAGGAATAAAAGTCATGTAAAACTCAACTTACCATACAAAGTCAGAATACCTTCTCACAACTTTTTTGTTATCTGCCGGACTAAACTTGCTCAAGTCAATCGTATGTGACACTAAATAATTAATATGTTTGAATACTATTCCTTCTTTTTCTGCTATTTCTGACACAATAATAACATCATTGCTATTTGGATTAAACAATCTTCTAATATTTTGATTGTCTATCATGCTACTTTTTTTCAATTTAGACTCCGTTGATTTGTTAGTGGATATTGGGGTTGATTCTTTTAATAATGGACTAGCAGATGAGGTTTCAGACCAAATGCTACCGGATATAGGATCATTTGGTACTAACGATGTATTTTGTTTTTCTATAACCAAGTCTGGCAATGTGAAGATTTGGTTCTCAAGATTTTGAAAATTTCCAGATCCTAATTTCCTTTGCTCCAAAGCAACTAATCCTAATATTACATTCCAAAGATTACTATCAATAGTAGTGAATTCAATTTTCCCATTAAGTGTCACTAGGTTCAAGATATTTTCAATTGATATTTGATTTAATCCTGTTTTTTCGAATATCAACTCTGTTGCTACAAAATCAACCAATCCGTCACTTCTAAGGTTTTCATTAAAAAGCTGGATATAAGTTGAAGGAATGTTAGTTTTTTGGATTTTTGAAACAACAGTAGCCAATTCTTCATTTTGGTCCACTAATTCTTGAAGATAATCGCTTTCTTGATCTGATGAATTTTGACCACTACTTCCACCGTTATTACTTAGAAGAGTGTTTTGAACAGGGGAAGCGCTTTGGGGGCCAATTAATAAGTTATGTGTAGGGGATCCTATTACTTTGACATTAGGAATAGGTGCAGCATTTGTATCGCTCCATGGATCTGCTAAATCATCTGGAAATAATGCACTCATTATCAATTAAAGATACCTATTTTGTTGGTATTAAATTTTATCTTTTCTTCTTATCTATTGTATGTTTTTATTTTTGGCTGATGTTTTTCTGTTTTTTTTTTCCTGCATTTTTCTCCCTTTAAAATTTGGGTGCGCTGGCAGATTAAGACCCGTATTAGTGGTACCAAGTATGAGCTATTGAAGTGCTATATATAGTATATATATTTGATGTTTTTAAACATTAAAATTTCAAATAATGAAGTTGTGATATCTAATATGTAACTCTTTACCTCTTTTTTTTTTTTTTTTTTTTAATGTTGTTTGAATCATGATTTTGATTGTGACAATTACTATTATTATTACTGTGAGCTGAAATCACATGGCAGGATGAGCGCTGGTTTTGATGTAAAGATCACTTTGATTTCTAAATTTCTTGATTTTCTGGCTTTTTGTTTACTTTATCGATAAGAAGCAATTGAAAAACTTTTTGTTAATGATAAACATTTTTTTTTTTTTTTTTTTTTTTTTTTTAATTTTAATTTGTGATGAATTCAAATAATTCTAGGTAGTTTCGTGCCTTATTCTTCTTCAAATCAAAGTGAATATTCACCAAACACCCCCTTTTTGTCAACAATACACACCCCTTTTTTCTTTGCTCCAAAGAAATTTTTTGGAGAAATCGACTCAACAAAAGAATATACATCGAGACGAACAACTTATTCTCAATTTGTAATTAAGCAAGAATCATTACCCATTGAGGCTCTTCAAAAATGCAGTGGCAACAGCTTAATCCAGGATATCATCTTGATACATTGGCAGAAACCACAGGTTTAGGATCTTTTATTATCAAACAAGTTGCTTGTTTATTCTTGTCCTTCCCATTTGCAGCAATCCTTAAACGTTTACCAGATAAAAATATCTTGTTGAAAAATATCTATGTCATATCAGTAGCAGGGTTTTATTTGTTTGGAATCTTGAACATTTGGGATGGGTTTTTAACTTTGATCTTCTCGTCATTGGGTTCATATCTCATAACAAAATATATTCGTTCCCCATGGATGCCTTGGATCAATTTTATCTTCTCAATGGGACATTTGGCTAGTAGTCATTTAAAAGCCCAATTTTTTATTGAAGATATTTATGATCCAAACACCATTGATGTTACTGGAGCTCAAATGGTGTTGGTGATGAAAATGACCAGTTTTGGTTGGAGCATTCAAGATGGTAGAAACCCAAATGATGAACTTAATGGATTTCAAAAATCAAAAGCAATCAAAAAATTCCCAAGTTTTCTTAATTTCATTAGTTATTCTTTTTTTTTTCCATCATTGTTGACTGGTCCTTCATTTGATTATGCTGATTATGAAAATTGGATCAACGGAACTTTGTTTGAAGATGTCCCAGAAGATAAAAAACCAGGTAGAACTAGAAAAAGATTGATTCCTAAAAATGGCTTCACTGTCACAAAAAAACTTGCTCAAGGTATAGCTTGGGCGGTATTATATTTCAAGGCGGCCGAATATCTTTCCAATGACATCATATTCACTGAAAAATTCAAAAACTACAATTTCATAGTCAAAGTTTTTGTTTTATATGTTTTGGGATGTACTTATAGGCTCAAATATTATACTGCTTGGACAATTTCTGAAGCTAGTTGTATATTATGTGGGTTGGGTTATAATGGATATGATAAAACTACAGGAAAATTCAAATGGAACGGTGTTCAAAACGTTGATCCAATTGCTTTCGAAACTGGACAAAATGCTCATGTTTGTTTAGAAGCTTGGAATCAAAACACTAACAAATGGTTGAAAAATTATGTTTATTTAAGAGTTAAACATAGAAACAAGAAACCTGGCTTCAAATCTACAATGTCAACATTTGTCATTAGTGCATTTTGGCATGGAACAAGACCTGGATATTATTTAAGTTTTGTTTGTGGCGCACTTTTCCAAACTTGTATGAGAATTTATAGAAAAAATTTTAGACCAATATTCCAAGGCAGCTCAACAAGTAAATTTATTTACAATGTCATAACTTGGTTTATCACTCAATTTTCTTTTGGTTTTATGGTTCAGCCATTCATTCTTTTAGAATTTGGTCCTTCTATTGAATGTTGGAAAATGGTATATTTCTTTCCATTGGTTGGAGTAGCTGTCACTCTTTTTGCGTTTAGAGGTCCATTCAGTAAAGACATTGTCTCTTTCTTCAAGAAATATCATGCACCAACAATAGAAGGTGAAAAGAAAAAACCATCATCAACTTCAAAACCAACTACAACAACCAGCGATATTATTAAGAATCCAAAATTGGCAAAAATCCTCAAAGATAAAGAAGAATTTGAAGAATTTGGGTCTTTGGGTGTTCCAAATCCAGATTTCACCCAAGAAGAATTACAATCCAATTTGAAAGAATTTGGGGAAATGGCAGAAGACATTAAAAATCAATTTGATGTTAAAGAGCGTAGAAAATCTTTTGAAGATGGTCAAGAAGTCATGATTAATGCTTTACAAGATTTTAGACGTGATGTTTCTTCATTAATATCAGACAAGAAAGATACAAAGAAAGACTGATTTTACCCAGTTCAACGTTTCTTTGATTTGATTTTTTTCGATTTTCTTTTGTCCCATTCCATTTTTTGGTTTACTCTTCAAGTATAGATCTACAAATAAATATGTTTAGCTATAGCTAATGTAAAATATGTGATATTTACCGAAAAGCATGTATGTTGGTTCTCTTTGGCGGTTAAAGTTGTGTGTGCCCCTTAAAATAGGGGGTGCGAAGAAATGTATGAAAAAATTACACAAAAAAAAAAAAAGAAAGCAAGGCGAAATCTCGAATTATGGAGGACAAACAGGCACTTTGAATAGCAGATTTAGAAATATATGACATTACTCAAATATGTCAATGTATAATGGGGGACGTTTCAGAGATGGAAGATCCAATTCTATGGAATATAACCTTGATACAGATATGATGGAGCAGGGGGAAGCAGAGCTAAACGAAATCGAGGAAGACGGTGAAGTTGAAGATGATGACGATGACGAAGAAGAAGATGATGATGATGACGAAGAAGATGACGACGATGACGAAGATGAAGACCTAAATGAAAATATCAAAGAAGACTATCATCAGAATCTTCGAAAGATAGAGGCATCTGGTCTCACAGATATTGGAAATTTGGCGCTTTGGACATTATCGTCATATAAATCTGGTTGTGGATTACCAGAATTACGAGAAGATAATCCTGAAAGCTTTTGGCAATCAGATGGAGTTCAGCCACATTATATCAATATTCATTTTAATAAAAGAGTCCAAATCAAAATGATTTCATTCTATACTAACTTTTATCTCGATGAAAGTTATACTCCATCTAAGATCACTATAATGGCAGGCAATGGAGCCCATCAGTTAAAAGAAGTCACTAGCATCAAAATCGAAAAACCTACAGGATGGATAAATATTGATTTCAAAGAAGGAAGACATGATGGGATATTAAAAACTCTTTATTTGAAAATATTAATTGTGGCAAATCATCAAAATGGTAAAGATACACACATTCGTGCACTAAAAATCTTTAGTCCTATTTCTAATTCCTATGATTTTATAAGCAACAGTATCACTGCTGGCGGTGATCAAATTCCTATTATAATTAATAAACATCCAGATTCATCATCACTTGAAGCAGATATCACTTCCAATCAATTAAGTCCTTCGTTCCCAATCCCAGAATTAGTGACAATTCCTTTTAATAGTGTCAAGTTTATTAGTGAGTCCCGCATCCGATGAGCTGTCAAGAGGGTAATATTATGGGATGAGGCAGAAAAAAAAAAAAAAAAAAAAAATTTTTTGTATAATATTTTTTATCTAATTTATTTACCTTTTGACCTATTTTTCATTAAACAAAAAAGTCAATTTTACAATATTATTATCAAATTTTAAATTCAATAATGCCACACAGACAATCTAAAACGGCTAAAAGAAGGGCTGGTCAAAACGGAAAGAGAGAAATCCAAAGTGATGTTGTCAATGACTCAAAGGCTTCAAATTTACTTATAAACAAACCAAAATTGACAGAAAAATCAAAAGTTCGAAAGCCATCAAAAGAAAGAGTGAAAAAAGATCAACATAAAGCCCGTCTTTATGGTACCAAAAAGAAGGAAAGAGTTTATACCGACAAAGAATTAGAACTTCCTACATTAAATACTACAGTGGTTGCTGGTAAAAAAATAAAGAGTGGTAAAAAGGGTAAAAAATTTGTGGATGATCATGATTCATTATTATTGAATAGAATAATTAAAGGTATTAACGATAAATATGATGTGGCAAATGAAAGTAAACTTGAAAAAGCACAAAGATTAGAAGAAGTGCGAGAATTGAAACGATTAGAACTTGAAAGAAAAGATAAAGCCAAACAAGACCAAGTTGAAGAGAAAAAAACAGAATTAAAATCAAAAGCCTCAGCTGCAAGATTGGCAAGAAGAAAAAGATCTAAGGCTGAAAAAGCTGTTGAAAAAGCCGCTGAAAAAGATGCGGTTACCAAAGAAGTTGAAAATAACGATGAGCCAGACAAACCAAAAAAGAAAAAGAAATCGGTGTCTTTTGCTTAAAAAACTTGTATTTTGCATATAATAATAAATGTTCATTCATCTTACATATAAACTTCAGCTGTTGTTTTTTTCTTTATTCCAGTTTCTTCTGTTTTGATTTGCGTTTTGTATTTTACTTGTTTTCTGAGCATATTTTTTTTTAGATGTATTAATAGAATTAGCGAATCTCTTCTATTAAATTATGTTCTTATCACTCTGTAAGTAATTCTTGTTCATTTCCAGATTCGCATATGTTATTTATAAGATTTTGATGGATATCTCCTTCCTTGCTACTAGCTTCTTCCACTTTGTTAACTTCTTTTTCTTTTTCAGTTTTTTCGATTTCAAGTTGAAGCTTATCAGCTCTGCTTTGTAATTCTGTAGCTGCTTCCACCAATTTGTGAATCTCTCCTTTGAATTCATCGATTAAATTGATTCTCTTTTTAGTTCTTTTTTCACGATCTGAGCAACGTTTATTTATATCAGTTTGCACCAATGCTGCAATTTCTTGTTCCACTTTTTGATAATCTGATTCATATTTGGTCAATTTTGTCTTCAATTTAAGATTTTTTTGAACTGCTATATTGGAATCATTATTTAATTGATTTTTCTGTTCCATTAAAACTGCAATTTCATTATCGAATTTTTGCTGGATTTTATCATAAATATTGAATTTCTTTTCAAATTCAGCTTTATGAATTGAAAATTCATTTTTAAAATCCTTCTTTTTTATTCTATGAGTTTCAACAAGTTTTTTTTTATTAATAATTTCTATTTCTAATTGTTTTGATTCTGTTTTTAATAATGCAACTTTTTTCCATAATTTTTCATCATTTTTATCAGATTCTCGAACTTTTTTATTAAGAATTTCAATTTCTTTGGATAACTCAGTAATTGCTTTGGCATTTTCTTTTCTGATTTTTTTTAATTTTAATCGTTCTCTAATCAAACTATTTTTAGTTGTTGTAACACTTTTTTTCAAAGTATCTATTGGAGATTCAATTTTTGACAGCGGACTTTTATGACCTTCAGTGTCTGCCATTGTACAAATAATATATTTCCCGATCAAGGCTTCATTGTAATCATTGTCATCCTTTGTTTGGGTCACCGCAAACACCTCAATATCATAAGTAGAAGACGGTGTCAATCCTATTATGACAATATATTCCTCATTATAAGTATGAGTATTCCATTCAATACCATTGACCAAGACTGCAATGTCGATGTTTTTCAATAAATTGTTCACCGGATAATCATTACTATATTTTAAATTGGTGGTTAATTCAATGATTTGGAATGCAATACTAGTATGACCAACATAATCAATGAAACATTTGATTGGATAATGATCATCAGCAAACAGAAAATTGCTATATCGGGCTTCTTGAATAGGAACTAATGAGTTTTTATTATTTATTTCATTGATGGCATCTTCAACTGACATTTCACCTGAAAAAATGTCTTGACGGCGTCTCATTGCATAAAGAGCTGCAATCATCGACCATAAAGGTTGAATAAATCTGACATTTTGTTTCTTGATATTTTTTTTCAGAGACGAATTTGAAAAGGAATTTAAAACTGAATTTGAATTAGATACTGTTGTAGATGAAGATGAATTCAAAAATGGAAGCTTCCAAAATGTCTCCAAATTATCAATCACTGTAGATAATGAAGATGATAAACGATTCGAATATAAAATTTCATGAGAAGCTGCTTCTAATGGAAACAGAGCAGGTGAGTCATCAACAAAATCTAGATCAGTCTGGGTATTCACTATTATTTGATTAAGTTTAGACTCTGCCAATTCGTCTGAAATATTAAAAGTTAAAGTTTCATTTGATTCATAATTAACAGTAGCCTTAATATTATCATCCGGATTATTATTAATATTGCTGTCTTCTTCATTATCTTCTTCTGTCAACTCATGAGAAAAGGAGTCATTGGTTATAATTTCTGGTTGAAGTCTTGATAGTTGATCCAATGAATCGATATATGTTTTGATGAAATTTTTTTCTTTGAAATTGGGAGATATTTCTAGTAAAATAACATAAATTGATAATGAATAACCCGCAAATGCCCAAAATGAGCCAAAAAAATTATTTAAAATATGAGAGGAAGTAAAATTGTTTTTGAAATAAAATGAATTGAAGAAATTTGTTTCATAATAAAATTTGAATAACCAAGATTCAAAATACATGTCTATTGAATTGAAAAGTTTGATAAAGTGGATAAAATTCCCAGAATTCTCGGATTTTAAAACATTTGATATAAAATAATTATAACAGCCATTGATGATTATTAACAAAGATTGTATTATTATCGAAGTTATTAAAGCTCTTGTGCCATGAATACCGAATATACTTGATGCGACCAAAGTTTTTGCAATTAAACTGAACAAATTCAAAAGATTTGGCAGGCAGTAAAAGATGAAGAACGAAATTAACAAATGAGTTAATATTGGGAGGGTACTATTCTTGAAAAAAAGTTGTATTTTGGCCCAAAAACCTATATATCTTCTTCGATCATCATTATGGTGCAGCACTGAATCTGTCATAAATGAATTGACTCCATGGTGATGTTCAGAATTGAATTGACGGAAAAAAAAAGTCACTGCTTTACTTGTCATATCTGATGAGCTCCCAAATAAAAGATATCCTAATAATAATAAAAAACTTATGAAATTGGGAAGTTTATAAAAAATGATTGTTAAAGCTACTGTATCTCGAATGGCATTTTGAGGGAGAATGGTGGAAGAAATTTCCGGATCAGCAGGCTGAGCTACCATCACCAATTCTTTTTAACTACTGATATATCAAATTAAATGAAGAGATTAATTCAAAAGCTGTTGAATAAACAATCCTTAAAATTTATTTAGGTAATAAGATGGCATTGACAATCTTGACACAAAATTATGACACTCTTATTCTTTTTTTTTTTTTTTTTTTTTAACAAGAAAATTAAAAGAGAGGCGAACAATTGACTAAACGCAGGGCGTCGGAAAAAAAAAAAAATAATAATAATAATATGGCCAAAAAAAAAAAAAAAATAGAGCATTTCTTGATTTAATTCTATTAATTCTATGATACTATTAATAAACAGACTAAAATCTGACAAATATGACCAATAATGAAAATAACATGACAATTCTCAATGATTTGAATCATTTTGAAACTTATCTAAAAGATTATATTCGTTCTGTGGAAGATTTTAATCCCAAATTGGATAAAATTGCTAGACTTTTAAACATCGATGCTAGATTAGAACAATTCCTAAAAGTTTTGATTGATCATGAGAATTTTGGTAGTAAAGTAAAAAAATTACAAGCTAAAAACTTAAAATTGAATGATGAACTGTTGACAATACTAGACAAATTGAATGAATGTCGTGGCTTACTATTGGATTTACCAGATGAGTACGAAATCGAAGATGATGATGAACAAGATGAAGATAATGATAATGAAGATGTGATCATGACAACTATAGATAAAACTACTATCATTACTACTGATGCCACTACTAATATCGATTACAAACCCCCTTCAACCTCAACTAGTATACCGTCGATAAGTAAGAGCCAGCAAAAAAAAATTTTTGGCGAAAATCCCTTGACATCTGGAGAATTGCTACAATATGCAGCCAAACTTGCAAAATTCACAACAAAACCTGTAACACCGTTGGATGCAGAAGTTAAGCCAGAAAATTTCATTTGGCCAGGAGAGGATTCCATTAGAAGAGGATCCTTAGCGAATTCCATAAAGTTTCGAGATAGCTTGATACAAATAAAGAAGAAAGATGACCCACAATCCAACAATGATAAGGATAATGATAGTCTTGAAAATAACAGTGATAATAATTATGATAATGCTAATCCTGATTATAATAGCAATACTAAAAATAGTAATGACAATGAGTCAAATGATAACAATAATGAGGACAAAGCTGCCGCTGATCTGCCAAGTAAAATTCCTGGAGCACCAACATATAATCCAGAAATCCAAAGAGTGGAACCAATTGAGAGTTATGAAAAACCTATGGAACGTAGAGATTCTAAACCAGCAGAAAGGGTTGGTCTTGATTTGTTTGATTCTGATGAGGATAGTGATTAGTCTATATAAACATATATTATACGAAATTTTTTTCTCTATTGATGATCTTTTTCTTCAGGTCCAGGACAAATCTCGAGAAGTTCTTCTTCTCTTGAAAATCTTTCACCACACCAAAAGCAAAAGAAATGTTCTTTTCTAAGAAATGTTGTCAATTTCCTTATAATGTGCTTTTGATCATCTGAAATGAACTTTTGTAGCTCCTCATCATTCTTCTGATCATAAAGTTGTTTCTCACCTTCCTGTTCATTCATTAATGATACAATTTTTTTTTTGGATATTTTTTCCTGGACGTCAATTACATATTTTCTCCATAACACATTAATATCTAGAGGATTGGCAGACCGTAAATCTTCTATGTCATTACTGAGCTCAAATGCTTTTTTCATCAACTTTATGATAACTCTATTTTCATTTTTTTTCATTCGTTTATTTATCACGTTGATTTCGAACTCATCTATGGCCAGCTGACCTTTTTCATTCATAGTTTCAGCTAAAAATTCTTGCTCCTTAATACGGGCGCCTATACCTTGGTTATCGACTCTCATTTGTATACTTATTGGTTCTTTAACACTATGTTTAGAAGTATTTTTCTCAGCGCCTAAAGAATCGCCGATCTTAAACCCCATCTTCTTCATTATATCAAGACCTTTAGAACTGGAATTCTTCTCAAATAATGATTTCTTTAGATACTTTTCACGAGTCTCATTTTGTAAATCGATGTATTTTGGAGTGTTGAAAGTGGGAGAAGCATGTCTATGACTTGTAATCAAACTTTGCGTTATGTTTTCATTGTCATTCCATTCCCTGTTATCATCCCAATATTCATTGACTACTTCGTTTCCGGTTATAGGAGTTTCACAAAGAAGGGATTCTTCAACAACTTGTTTTCTTTCATCATTTCTATTACTCTCTGGTTTTAATTCGGCATCTTGATGTTGGGATGGTGGTAAAAAAAACTTTCTTTTTTTTCTTTGATGAAAGTTTTTTTTCTCTGGTTCTCTCCAAGTATTTTCATCAATGTCACTATCTGAATCTGCTTGAAATTCTTTCAATGCTTTTCTAATAGCCATATCCTCATACTTTGCATCATGAGTTTAATAAAATTATTGCTTAGAATTGACATGTTCGAACCATTTTTTTATTTACATTTTATTTTTATTTTTTTCATTTTTTTCTTCTTTCGATGTCGCAGCGTTTTTATTACTAAAGAAAGTCCGTTTTTTCACTAGAAAGGATTTGTTTTGTTTTGCTTTTTGTATCCAGCATGCATATTGTAAGAAAAACACGACTGCTGGTTTGAAATATGGCAGCTAGTAATCAGTCAACTTCAACCCCCAAGGGTAGAAGGAAAACGGGAGCAAAACAACCAGACTACGCAACGTTGATAAAGACATGTCAACGTTTGGAGGCGAAACACCAGAGAAAACTCGCACTCGCAAAACAACACGACAACACAAAGGACAACAACAAAGCAGAAACCTATGCAATCTTAGCTAATAGCACCATTCAATACGAAGACAACATCACTGACCAGATTGACCAAACTATTAACCAAAATGATAGTATTATAGAATTAGACGAGGAGGAAACCACACCGCAAATAGTAATGATGTGCGCTACTATTTTGCAAAGACAAGAAGAAGAGCACGAAAGAACAACCAAAGAATTCACTGAAATAATCGGCAAGTTAGTGGAAAGACTCGGACAAATAGAAGAAAAATACAGTAAACAAAGTAAAGACTTAGATTTGTTCAAAAGAGAACTAAGCATTAAGAATCAAGCTGTTATCGGGTTAGCGAACCTCGAAACAAAAATCAAGGAAAAAGAACAAGCAGACAAAACAGAAATGGAAGCAATTAAAAATAAAGTTGATCAAATAAGCAAAACTAACAGCACCAAATCATATGCAGCAGCTGCTGGATCAAAATCCAGGGCTTCAGGAATACTAGACAGATACGGATACAAACCACCAGCAACCACCTTGTTACAAAGAAAAGCAGTCACAGAATTTAAAGAAGAAATTCACGAGTCACAACTCGATGAAGAAACCATCAATGAAAGAAAGAAAAACTTATACAACATCAACGCTAAAAAAATAGTAACAGAAATGAATGAAGAATTAAACGAAACACTTATCGAAGCAATTTCCTTCACGAGAAGTGGTAACTACGTAGTCAGCTCCAAAAGAGAATTAAACGAAGAAGAAATTGAAAAACTATCTAATATCGACGATATTCAAGGCAAACTCAACACCGGCGCTGGGAAGCCGGAATTATACACTTCATACCATACTGGTTAGATGACAGAAACATTAATGAAATCATTCAAGAACAAGATACCTTGAAAGACTTGATCATCCCGGGATCAGCCCGCACTTTAAGGAAAAAAGAAATGACAGATGAAGAATTCAAAAAAAAACGTTACCACTCGGTGAGAGTCTTGTTCAAAAATAAAGAAGAAAGAGAAGCAGCATGCCACTTAGGTATTAATATAGAATTTCAAAGACATCGCATTGAGCAATAGCGGAGTGCCCAACGCAATAGCGAAGTCAAGAAGAGAAGGTTCACTGATCGAGAATGATTAGGTTAACCGACATCCAAATAATGTGCGTCAATGCACAAAAGCAGATATTAAATATAGAAGACCTATTAGACAGGTACAAGAACTCTGCCTCCATACTTCTTGTACAAGAAACAGCACATCGATATAATCACGGAATAGTTGATCATAATGCATGGACTAGAATTGACTGCAATAATGAGGAGAGTATAAAGATCAGAGTCAGTACCTTTGTGAATAACAAAATCCTTCATCAAGGCATCATATTAAACGAAATAGAAATTAAGGATAGAGACCTAGTAGGCATCCAGCTCAAAAGGAAGGGCTTGTCAATCCAAATATTCAACATGTATATAGCTCCAATAGGGAGCACAGCAGAGAACAAATCAAAATCATTAACAGAACTAAAAAACTATTTAACCAACCAAGAAGATAGCTCAAGATTCATAGCGGGCGACATTAACTGCTGGTCCAATAGCTGGAATAGCAAAAATGTACCCGCGTCAATGAAAAAGAGAGTCGAAGAAATTGAAGATCTACTTGCAGACAACGATCTCCACGTATTAAACAATAAGAACGAACCAACACATAAACTTGGGAATACCTTAGATATTATAGAAACCTCATCGGATATGGTAAAACACTATACTTTTCGAACAGAACATTGCGGATCTGATCACCGAATGTTAATTGCAAAACCGAGAAACCTTGCTCGGGAGAGGCTACAGGACCTAAACACCACAAGGAAAGATTACTCCAAAATTAACAGAGAGAAACTAGAACAACTAGCGTCAGAATGGAAACACCAAAACATACGAAACCCAGGCACTTTGAACTACGTAACAGGGCTGTTTACCCATTACATACAAATGATCATTAATGAAACAGTAACAGACAAAGTCATAACTCAATATTCCAAAAGATGGTACACAGAAGCCGTCAAACGGAAAAGAGCAGAATTGATCAAAGCCCAAAAGTTCGGTTACGGTGGCATAGAAAAAATCCAAGAAGAGCTACAAACACTAGTAAAAAAAAGAAAAAACGAAATGCTGGAATAACTACCTCAACGAAGTAGACCACCAAAATGTGTGGCAAGCCCTAAAGCTCGCCGAACCGAGAAGAAAGGAGTATTTCCAAGGTGAAATAGAAAATCTAGCCGCTAAATGCAAAGAACACCACTTACCTGATAAATCCACTAGAAAATTCACAATACCCTGTAATGAGGAAGAAATACCGCCAGTAACAGTAGAGGAAGTTAAGGAAGTTATCCTGAACCTCCCCAACAAAAAGGCCCCAGGCCCTGATAACATCCCCAATGAAATAATTAAAAAAATATATAAGTGCGAAAATATTACACAACTTGCGGAAATTTACACCAAATGTATTGAGTATGGGATGCATCCGAAAGAATGGAAAAACACAGTTACAGTAATGGTACCAAAACCTCAAAAAGGAGACTATAGCCAAGTGAAAAATTTTCGACCAATATCCTTAATCAACAACCTCAGCAAGATCCTAGAACGCATAATTACCAACAGACTTACAAAGCTTACTTCAAAAAAACTAGAACCCGCACAATTCGGTGCAAGAAAGCAACATAGTGCACTAGATGCATTAACTTACCTAATAAACAAAATCGATAGTAAACCAACCAGTTTACTTTTAGTCGACATAGTAGGAGCTTTCAACAATGTCTCCAATTATAAATTAGCAGTCAAAATGAAGAAACTCAAGATCCCAGGTAATTATATTCAATGGACTACAGATTTTCTATCCAATAGAAGCACAAAATTTAAGATAAATAATCAAATAGTTGACAAGATGTACACGGTAAATAGTGGCATCCCACAAGGATCACCAATAAGCCCTTTATTGTTCAACATCTACTCAAGAGATTTATACCTAAAATTGAAATATGATGACCTAGAAGTAATAGGATTTGTGGATGATATTACCATTATTGCAAATGGCTCCCCAGAAGTCAGGAAAGATAAAATCACGAAAGCAGCCCAGATTTGCGAAAAGTGGGCAAAAGAGAACGAAACAGCTTTCGACTACGGAGATAAGTGTCAGTACATCATCACTAAGCCGAAACGTAACGAGCCAGAAAGCTCAATTACATTACCAAATGGGGCAATCAAACACTCAACGAAGCAGGTTAAACGCTTGGGTTTGTGGATAGATCAGAAGTTAAACTTCAAATATCACATAGAGGAGATAAAGAAGAAAATAAGACAGGTAATAGCGAGAATAGGGACAATCAGTAAGATATTTTCGGAAATACAAAGTTGCACAGTGTTGCAACTATACCAGAGCTGCGTAATACCTAAGTTAGTGTATGCCTCAGAAGTTTTTGGGGCCAAATTGAATAAAACAATAACGAAGCAACTACAAGTGTTACAAAACATGTGTTTAAGGTTAATATTAGGAGTACTCAAAATGACAAACGTGCCTTTCTTAAACCTTGAATCGGCATGTCCACCAATTGACTTAACCATACAAGAAATAAATAGGAACAAAATTGGAAGAT
>JASTUB010000173.1:0-30858 GCA_031124825.1 Saccharomycopsis vini
TGTGTGTGCGTATGTTTGTGTGTAATTTGTTTGTTTACTTTTTTTTTATTATTTTTTTTTTTTTTTTTTTTTTTTTTTTTTTTTTTTTTTTTTTTTTTTTTTAATAAATTTTTTTTTTTTTTTTTTTTTTTTTTTTTTTTTTTTTTTTTTTTTTTTTTTTTTTTTTTTTTTTTTTCTCTTATTATACTTAGTTTTATTTTGTTTTATTTTATTTTATTTCTTCATTTTGAATCATCAATGTCGAGAAATTAAAAGCTGTGAGTGCTTTCCAACAATTGTATTTGTTGCCTAACTATGGGTATGCTGTTGAATAAAACAGAAAAAAGAAACATTAAATTAGCCTTACCTAAAGACCAGGATTATCGAATTATATTTGCAACCAAGGCCAATTTATATACTTCTAACACTAATTCTCCATCAAATGAATTCTATGACACAAAGTTGTGTGGAGGGTTGGTGCTAGTAGAACAACATCAAAAATTTAAATTCAAATTAGTGGATTTGACTAATGGTGACATAGTGTGGCTGAGCGAGGTACCTAATGATAATGACTATTTTAAAGAAAATGAATTTTTTCATAAATTTGAAAACCCATTGCAGGTCAATAATCAATCAGATACCAACCACAACAAACATTATATCGGCTTTTTCTTTCATGATATTGATGAATCTGAATCTTTTTTTAAAAGAGTTAGGAGGAAAGAGAAATATATCGCTAAATACATTGTGAAAGGCGGACTCACAAAAGAAAAAAGTAACAAGCAACAACCTTCAGAAAGTCGTGAAAATATAGTTCTGATAACAATTCATCAAAACTCAGAGCGACATTATAATCAAAGCCAGCCACGATGTCTTTTATCAAATATTTTGCAAGCCAAGGAAACTTCTCATCATCGTAAGATTTCAAGTAATTCATATTTTCATAAACAAAAACAATCTATGAATTTGCCATTAATTGAAGATGTTGATGAGAACACACGTCGTGGTGACCATATAATTGATGATTCAGATAATTCAGATGATTACAAATTTGGGAGCGAATCCGAAAATGTTTTACCAATTCAGAACAGCAATATTAAAAATAAAAATAATGGAGTTCCAACGAACTCGCCTGTGAGGAAGAATTTATCTAGAGACTCAAACGATTTACTACCAACATATTTCATCCAACGCTCATTACGCTTTGATGCACCCAAGCAGTTGGTTAATGCTACTCCAAAAACAACAAACAAAGTTCCAAGTACAACTAAACATTTCATTAATTCACGGGGTTTGTCAATGCAATCCATAAATAACAAGAACCCATCATATTCCTATTCTAAGAACCAATACGAACAAGACAATTATCAGCAACAGAAAACAGAACAACTGCATCCCATAAGAACATCCATTCCAATTGATAACTATTCAAGAAGTGTTTATGATCCAGTAGCACATAAATTGCTATTCCCTGTAACCGTGAATCAATTCCGCGGCAGTCATATTAAGACTAAAAGAAAACTTTCTTCACCACATATTTCAAGTCAAGGATCCTTGTCTGATAACCACAATTTCGTTTCTTCAACTAAAGGTTCTAAACACTTGACTCTACCTTCGGTCAAGCAACAGTCTAATGACCTTGGAAAAAGAACTCACTCATATCCTCCTCTAAAAATAATTTCCAGAGATAATACTGCAGAGCATCGCTTTGAAGGTGTTGCAGGAATGAGGATCACAACAACACCTCATAAAAAAGCGAATTACTTGCAATCAGCAGGACAAACCAAAAAGAAGAAAAATAAGCCCCCTCTTGCCAAGCTAACGCCGTATGAAATCTCTCATCAGTCAGATTTGCATCTGCAATATCAAAACTTAAAGACAGTAGAATTACAGAGCATTGTTCCGTTGCCACCTATTCCACCAAAGAAGAAGGAATTCAATGAACCAACACCAATTCAACCTCCATCTCCATTTAATACTTTTGATAATTCCATACTACTGCTACTGGACGATAGTGAATCTGTAGAAAACAATCCTTTAATAATTAACGATAAGTCTGCCGTATATTCTTACATTCACAAAAATAGCACTCCAAGGAGCTTCAGTGACATTTCTGAAAAGTTTTTCAATGAGATAGAGCAAAGTATTTTGAATACATCATTTGAAAGATCTTATTCATCTTCTAGTACCAATAGGTTACCAGTTTTATCTGATTGAACTTCTTATATACATAGATTATTATTATTTTCAATGCATTTCCCAAGTTTTGCGCATTTTTTTTTTTTTTTTTTTTTTTTTTTTTTTTTTTGCCTTGATCCATAATTTATAAACTTTTGTTTAGTTTCATTTTCTTTTGTTGTTTTAATTTTTAGAGTTTTAGTTATTCCGTCTCATTTTTTTTTATTTTTGCTGCTCTGTTTATATTCTTGTTGATTGTGTTATTTCATTTTCTTTTTTTTTTTTTTTTTTTTTTTTTTCTATAGACCATTGTTTTCATTATTTTTCTTCTCACTTTATATGTTTAATTGAACATTGAACCACAATATACTTATATATATATATATATAATTTTTTGTTGGCTTTCCAGTTATATGTATTTTCTCTTTGTATACTGAACAAATTAATACAATGCGTCAAGTGGATCCTTTTTACCGTTTATAGCAATGTGATTACCCTAAGTAGGATCCTGGATAACCAGGATGAGATGAAATGTCGAATTTCTTGTTTGACACCTCACAAATCCAAATGTGGGTTACTTTAAATTTAGTTATATATTGAGCTTCAATAAGAATGTTGCTGAAGATAGTTTTCAATGGAGTGTATTGTCTCAATTATAATTTGTAATATGTAATATACAATCTGAATCAATAAACTGAATGCTAGATCAGGAGATAATAAAGCGAATTCTCAAACGTAGTAATTTCATCACTGCATCAAAATCTATCCAACCTACAAAAAAAAGAAGAAAAAAACGTATTTGTATGGACACTTTCTGTTATGTACATTATTATTATTATTATTATTATTATTATTATTATTATTATTATTATTATTATTATTATTATTATTATCATTTACATTATTGTTGGGGATTGCAAATAAAATTTCCTTTAAAATTTACGCAAAATATTCGAGTTTCTGAGGAAGTCAACCTACAAGAGATACAACTTTATTTACCCTTTCCGCTTATATGAATTTAAAAATCATTATAAAAAAAAACAAAAAAACTATGCAATTCTTGAACCCCAATGAAAGAATATAAGTTTAGGTTCACTGAAGGGGTCTTCATATTGATAAGATATTTGCACGTGATTGTTTTTTTTTTTTTTTTTTTTTTTTTTCTTCTCTTCTTTTTCTCAACCTTCAGTATGAAACTACAAGATGGAATTTTCAAAATCTAAATCAATCTTTACTCCGTTGGTCAAAGGACAAAAAAAGAAGAACATGTATTGCTGGGTGGCAAATTTTTTTGAACTAAAATTATAATGAAAACACGCTTACCATCTACAATTCTTCACAAATTTAAAGTTGTAGCTCCTGATAAGTTTTTCTTTTCTCAAAAATCACAAACTCTCTCCATACGATATTTTTATTCAAAATTCAATTCTGATAATAATTCTAATAATTATTATACATATTATTACAAATACACTGAAAATGAAAAAAAGGGACTCAATTCATTCGAAAAACTTGGAATAGGTCTGGTAATTTTGGGACTTTGTTGCTCAATATTCAATTGTTTTTCTTCTAATGATGACCCAAAATTTGACAAAGAAATAAAGCAGCTATTGAAAAAATCAATCATGGCGGAGTCAGATGCTGAATGTTCATTAAATCAACCAGATTACTCAAAAGCATTATATTATAGTCTTCAAGCCTTAACTTTGGCTGATGAATTAGAAATTGATCCATTGCATGATAAGCAGTATTCCGAAATTCAACTTCGAGTGGCGGATTTATTTGTTAAAATGAGGTTTATGGAAGAAGCTACTGATCTTTATTTAGAAATGGCGCAATTTTTCTTCTCATCTTTATGGTATAATGACGATAATAAGAATTTAATACCTGAACTTGAGAGGCCTAGTGTGATTCAAAAAGATTTACTTTGTTTAACAAGATGGGCTAAATTATATACAAGGCCGTTTTTTGATCTCATGCATAATAGATGCTATTCAGCGAGCTCTGAATTGTTTAAACATATCTTAGAAGTTGAGTTTGAAGTAGCTTCTCGTTTAGGGTATGAAGGTGAGAAAACTCAAGTTGGGTTAGCAAAATTTGTACATAAAATTTATCCTAAATTAAAAGGAAAAAAGAAAAATTCTTATAAATTATTATGCGTTGATAGGTATTCTCGTATAGGGGTTTTCACACACAGACCTAAAGTTAATTTTTTTTGGGATACGTTTAGAGAACAGTTCATTAGTGCTTCTAACATGTATATTATACTGGAAGGTTTTGCTCAAAAATCATGCACCGTTGAAGATGTGATACAGACTAAAACTTTCAATTATAACATCTTAATATGGTTGGATCTTAGTGGAGCAGATATATCAGATATAATAAATGCGATGTATAATTACACATTTTCCAGCTTTGAAGTTGCAACCTTTGTGCTTTTAGAACTGGGTGATAATTTAGAAGAATGGAAATCCAAAAGACTATTAATTGAAAAAAGAGTGGGGGAAATTATGCATAACATGATGCGTACTCTATTAAAGACTTATCCTAAAAAACTTAGAAAAAATTCATGTGTGTATAGCTTTGGTTTAGCAAAAACCTATTATAGTATGGCAATGTTTAATTTAGTCTATGAAAACTATGATGAGGCTCATGAGAATTTTTGTCGAGCAAAATTCTATGCAGATTCACTTAATAAAGAATTGGGATTTTATTTTGCTGATGACTTCAAAAAAATTATCAATGATGAAATTCGAAAAGTTAATTATGCTCGAGCGAATTTTAGTAACTTAACTAAAGGAGGTTTCCAAGATCCAGGAACGATTCGCTACTTTATCCAAATGTCTCCTGTGGTCGGAACAAGAGGACCATGTCCACCAGATTCTTTATAAAATGGTGGTATCTTTTGTTGATGCGGGCCTATCTGTATTATAAAAAACTGTTATAAATATATTTAAAGTAAACAAAGCATAAAGATTTTTTTTTTTTAGACCCTTAATGAATAAGTAAATAAATAGATATTTTTTCTTTCTTGTTTCTTCTATATTTTAATTTCATATAATTTTCTATTTTAATCTCCTCCGTGTTACATTATACTGATTTATTGTGTCTTTTATTTGTATCTGCGAACTCAATAGTTATTAATTATAAAGACTCCTTTTTTACTTGGCACTCTTGAAATAGCAAAAGAATGAAGGTTTCTTAATTAAATATACATACGAAAAAAAAGTTTATTTCGGATTTGATGATATGCAAAATGTCTAAATATACTTCATTTTTATGAAGAAAATTAAAACAAAGGAAAAAAAAAAGAAAAAAGGAACAGAACAGAACAGAATGGAATAGAGAAAAAAAAAAAAAAAAAAAATCATTTTCTCATCTATTAAAATTAGAAATACTAGCTAGATTTTTTCTTGTTTTTTGATTTTTCTTTCAAATTTTTAATCTTAGATTCATACTCTTTGTTAGCTTCTTCATCACTATCATACATTTCTTCATCATCAGCACCATTGACAGTACCGAGAGTTTTTCCTTTACCGTTAGTAATTACAGTATTTGTATCAAGTTCCACATCACTATTACCATACTCTTCTTCATTAATATAGACACCGTTAACTTCTTGGGCATTTTTAAGGGATTTAGGTACTTCGTCTAAATCATTATCATTTTCTTCACTGTCATCAACTTCCATGTAATCATCACGTTCTCCATCAATTTCCAAATCTGAGTCATCATCAAAATCCCTTTCTCCATCATCTATAAGATTGGCATCATCTAATTCTTCGTTATATTCAACATCACTTTCGTTATCTTCATCTTCAATTTCATCGTCATAATTTTCATAACGAATGATACCTTTAGATTTACCCTTTTTACCTTTCGGTATGGTATCTGTGTTGTTGAAATCATTCAATAATTCATTTTTAAAATTGATGGTATCAAACAACACATTCAATTTGTTATTTAAAAGTAAGATTTTTGAAAGTTGGACTGATTTTTTATTCAAATTTGTCAATAAAAATGACAAATTCTTTAACAACAGTTTATTTGTAGCTGAATTAGTCATTTCATTGATTTTTAAGTATGATCCGTGGATAATAAGTACCCATTTTATCCAATGATTTAATTGAATTTGTTTTTGATATGATATACTATGTCCGGCTGCAGATGAAACAAAATTATATTTCTCGGATAATTTGTCTAACAAAATAATAGAAAGATCTGAATTCAAAGATTTTACTGTCTGTTTAATCACCCTTTCGTCTTTAGTTCCAAGAACACTTTCTATCAAAGCGTGATCATTAGATTTCAAGGCTTGAGTAAGAATCACTGTCAAAGAACCAGTTGAAGGTTTAGATCTGTTGGAAATCAAAGCATCGCCATCAATATTGAAAGATGATGAAGTCTCATTTGAAATTAAGTTGTTTTTTTTCTTGAGGGCTTTAGAATTAGGATTTAGTGAAAACAATTTATCACCAAAAGTTTCATCTGGATCGCCTGAAGAGCCTGAAATAGTTTCATTCATCATCATACTATCATCTTCCAAATTTTGACCAGTTAGTTTATTCTTCAAAAAATTAAAATCCCCATTGGTACTCTCATCGTCATCATTGACATCTAGATCTCTATAGTTATTGCCTGTTGACAAATACACATTACTTTCACTATACAAATTTGTAGCTGCAACATCATGACCATAAGCAGAGTGGTTAATTTGTTTATGTGTTGGCTTGGTCTTTGTCAAAGTGACAATTGATTCGAGTTTGAAACTGTTATTTGATATATCGTACCACATTAAAGAATCAAAGTACGGAATTGTTGCATTTTCAAACCACGTTATCACCAATTGTGAATTGGAGCTAATACTGTTAAAAATAGCCAATTTGTCTTCTTGGGCAGTTGAATTATTAGGTCTAACCAATTTGATTTGCGAATCAGAATTTTTAGTTAATCCTCCTTTGCCTCCTAATGATTGACGTTTCTTTCTTCTAGAAGTACCATCTCCAATAACGTTAGAATTTGAAGATTTGGCACCACCATTCAAGGATGGATCTAAAATATTGTGGAAAACTTCACAAGCCCCATCTTCAGTAATAGCAGATGTTATACTATTCTTGTTTGATACAGCACCATAAGATATATTCACTACGTTTGATTGCGTTACTAAAACTCTTGTAGGCTTAAAATTGTTAGCAATATCATAAACATTGATGAACCTGTCTGATTGCGCAGAAGTTATTAAATATTTTCCTTGATCAACTAAAATCATTTGGTTGATTGAAGTGATATGATTTGAAATTTCATGAACAATTTCATTTGAAGACAAGTTAAAGATATAGACTTTATGAGATGCCACTAATAAATGTGGTTGATTTTTGAATGAAAAAGTCTTAAGAAGTTGTAAAATTTCATTATTATCACTATTGGCATTAACATCGGAAGAGTTTTTTTTGAGAATGTTTGATAATGTACGAATCTTTTTATATGTGGTCATGCTCCATTCAAACACAATGTTGTTATCATTAATTGCCCAAATAGAATTGGAAGCTGTTGAATAATGAACGCTTGTTATTGAATTATCATGAATATCATCTTTAAAAGTATCTATTATCGAATTATTGAAAGGAGAATAAAGTAGCACTTTACCATCGCTGGTACCAATGACTAACATCAAATTTTCCAAGCTAGAGTCTATGGTTGATAAGTAACCCCAATCAAGAGAATTTACTAAAGAGCCTTTATCCAAAATAAAGCTTGTTGAAAGACTTGATGATGATGAGCTTTTCACAGATTGAACTTGAACTTTATGGGAGCTCAATGAAGTTACAACGGTAGCCAAAAGCGATCCTGATGGATCGAAAAGAGACTGGATATCGGAGTTCATATTGAAACAAGATACGTCTGTATACCTATTCAATTATTGACTAGTGATATCGGAGCGTTGCCTGGATATTAGCCTGTATTGTAAAGCATCATCTAAAAAAAAAAAAAAAAAAAAAAAAATTTTTCTACAAAATATTTTTTTTTTTCTTGTTCAGTTTCTGCATTTTGATCATATGTATATACATTATTATGCATTTTAATACATATTCTATTTTATATCCGGGTATTTTTTCTCTTTTTATGTTCCTCTACAAAATTTAATGTGGCGGTTTTTTAGCAAAAAAAAAAAATAAAAAAATAAAAAAAATAATAAAAAAAAAAAAAATACCGGAAATTGAATAGAAGAAAAAAAAGTATATAAACCTCGCATCTGATCTTGCAGTGGTGGCACCCAAAGAAAGATGTGAGTGTTAAAAAATACAAAAAATTTAAAAAATTTAAATTACAAAAACAAAAAGAGATCAAACAATAAATATCTGAAAAAAAAATGTCAGACTACAACTCTGGATTGAGTGAGGATTTATCTTTACCAAAAGGTAAGCTACAAGATCGAGTTTATTAACAGCAATAAAAACACGAAATTTTCTTTTCTCTGTTATAGAAAATTTTCTTTCTTTTTTTCTCTATTATTTTTTAAAGTCCTTCTCTATTTTTAATCACAATTGAATTTTAAACTAACAATTCTATAGCAACCGTTCAAAAGATAATTAGTGAGATATTGCCCAAAGATTTGGTGTTTTCTAAAGATGCAAGACAAGTGCTAATAGAATGCTGTATAGAATTCATTATGATCTTGGCTACCGAATCTAATGATATAGCTGAAAAGGAAGCGAAAAAAACAATAGCAAGCGATCATGTGTTGAAAGCTTTGTCAGAGCTAGGATATGACGATTATATTGAACCTATCAAAAACCTTCTAACCCAACACAAAGAAAGTGTGAAAGTCAGAGAAAAAAAGAATTCCAAGTTCCAAAATTCTGGGTTGACAGAGGCAGAATTGTTGGCCAAACAAGAAGAATTATTCAGATTATCAAGAAACAGATTGCAAAATAATTCTACCAATCCAGGAGCCGCAAAATCTGATTCTGAGCCTGTATCTGTGAAGAGTGAAAGCCTGGATGGTGTTGTAAAGCAAGAATAATTCTTGTTGTCATCTAGGTTTATACTTGTTGTATTTTATATGTCATCTTGTACACATAGCATTGTATAATCATTTTAGTTCTATCTCTGGTAATATCGTTAGCAATATTTGTTTTATTATTATTATTTCCTTTTTCTTATGTGCTAATGGTTAATAATTTCGTTTTCAGAAGTCGATTCAATGGTTTTTGTTTTTGTTTTTGTTTCTTTTTTGAAAAAAAAAACAAAAATTAAAAACTATTCTCTTTGGCTTCTTAATTCTATTTGCATCTGATGTTGTATTAATATTTTTTTTTTTTTTTTTTTTTTCTGATTCCATTTAACGCCTATCCCCCACTTTTTATCGTCGCGCTTGTTTTTACCTGTCTTACTAGAAATTGGTACTTTAATTGAGGTTGTAACTGATTCTCAATCTTGTATATTAAAAACCTATTATTATCATATGTTAATTAAAGTACTTTGTATCGTCCTGTATTACGTGTCTTGGGCGCACGTAGGTACAACACCATACATGAGTCTTTGTAGATGTTCAAACACTCCTTTTATGAAAAAAGACATATTTATCGGTTTCACGATTCCAGAAATTAAGATATTCATGCCGTTTATTTGTTGCCTGCTTCTTAAAGGTGGTTTTCCTATTTTGTTTTTTTCCAATTCTTTTTTTTTTTTTTGTTTTTTTTCAGTCTTTTTTTTTTCGTTTTTTTTTTTAGCTTTTTTCTTCAACTTTTTTTAATTCTCAGATATCATTTCATTAACGCTTAACATATAAATATATGAGCTTCTTATAGATTATAAAATCACAATAGATAGAGAAATATGAAGATTAGAAGGACACTTGAAATACTATGTATCAAAATAGCTAATTGGAGTGTTCCTGTGTGTATCTATGGTTTGTTTGTTTTTCCATAAAGTTCTATTTTCAAGTAATTGACCTTACTAACAAAATCCTTTATGCTTTACATTGATAGTTGTTCTTTGTTCTTTTGACTGGGGTTTCTATCAGGTTAAATTTTCAATATCTTTTCAAAGCTTCCCTTCCAGCATTTATTAAACCATTGTGTTATGCTATTGTTACTTTGATGTACGGGTTCTTCTTTTTATCAGTATTTCTATCAGCGGGACATGTCACCAAAGAAAACCAGGATCAAATGGTCAAAAAGTTTACATATAATAAAATAATATATTTTGGAGGAAATGAATGCAGTACTTGCAAAACTATTAGGGTCGCTAGATCAAAACATTGTTCTGTTTGTGGCCAATGTATCATGTTATACGACCATCATTGTATTTGGTTAAATAATTGTGTGGGAATAGGCAACATCAAATATTTCATCATATTTTTATTGTTATTGGTGATATTTTTTGCTGCTGGTTTCATATTGAATGTTTTATTTTTATATCATTTTTCAGATATAACAAAAATGAAATCGAATTTTACTTTCAAAAATATCAAGATACTAACCAGTTTTAATATTAAGGTAATATTGACTGCCTATTTCAAAATTTATTATAATTTTTATAAAATGATAATCAAGACTATTTCTCATCACAGTCCAGCTGATCCAGAAGTAGAAAATATCAAGTTTGCAATGATTTTTGGATTGATTTCTATACTTTTTACCTTCGCAATTGGATATTTTACATGGAATATTTTAGAAAATTTTGGGTTTATGGGTGCTACCGCTAATGAGTTGTTGAAATGGGATTATGTTCAAGAATTGGTCTACAATCAATCTTTAGTAAAGTACTATCTTTCACATGACGAAATTGTGATGTTTGAGAATGAATGCATAGAGGAAAAACACACTGGTAGACTCTTTATATATCTTGTTATAGATTATAAGAGCAATCAAGATATGAATCAAGAGGGTGAAGTAAATGGGAAATTCAAAGCTACTAACTGCATTGGTGTCCTCAAAAAAAGCATCTTTCGTAAAAATGCTTCAAAGGGAGATAAATCTAATGATGGTGAAGAAACACAAAACAACAAAAAGATCATGAGATCTGTATACTATCATACTTTGAATGGATATAATGAAAAAGAAGTTAATCTTAGTCAACAAAAAAACCTTGACAGAGCAAGCCTAGTTGGATCAATTGATGAATTGAAAAACATTTATGACTCCGATAGCTTTTGGAATAATATTTCTGTGATTTTTAAAAGCTGAATATAATTCAAAAACTACACTAAAATTCTTCGAATACGGCATATAATATTGGATAATTCAAAATTGTGAAAATGATATGCTGTTTAGTGAGTCGAGCCAATTTGGAATCCCAACATTCAAGAATCAGCTTACACTAAACAGTTGAAAATACACCCAATCTCTTCAAAAAAAAAAAAAAAAAAAAACAGTCACAATCAAATGATCATATATTACCATTTTAATTTGGAGGATCAAGTGACCTTTTTTTGTGGTCTTCTTGTGAAGTTGACAACTACATTGAACCACCTCTTATATTTTTTTTCCTTCTTTTTCTTTTTCCTTGATCTCTTCATGCAACCATACAAATTAGGACGTGCTTTTTTTTTTTTTTTTTTTTTCAGCAAAAGATATAAGCGCTATGATCACCATTGTATTTGCATTTTATTTATATAAAGATTTTGTAAGACAGTACTACTAGACCAATTTTAAACTTTTTTCTCATTAAGACAAAATATCGTCTCAAGAAGCTGCGGAAATTGAAATTTTACGTGCATATTTTTGTTTCACAGCTATTTCATGTCACCATTTGTCAATATATTGTTTGACATTTACAGGCTAATTTATAAAATGAGCATTATATGGGGAGGTCAAAACTTTTAAAACCAAAATCGAATTCACCTTTTTTATTTATTTATTTCAAAGTTAGTGTTGACTGTCAATAATTCTCGTGAGTTTGGTGACAGAATCATGCGCATCTTTGTTTTGGTTTTAATGTACGTTGAATAATTTCAACCTTTTTGTTTTTTAACAAAAGAAAAAAAAAATTGTTTGTTTTTTTGTTTTTAACATTATGAATATTTTATTGTTACTGGTGTTTTGCTTCCGCTGTCAACACATACAATATTAATACATTTCTTTTATATATATATATATATCATTTATTATTCATCCTATAAATTTAGTACCTGTGGTTTATTTATTTTTATTTCATTGGCGCCTATTTTGTCATCAAAACTTTTTTTTGTTTTTTTTTTTGTTTTTTTTTTTTGCTTTTTTTTGTTTTTCTAATTTTCCCTCTCCTACTTTTTTTTTCCTCCAATTTTTTTTTTTTTAAAAAAAAAACTTCTTTCCATTGATCTATATACATAGAAAGATACATAGAAAGATTCTTTATAGAAATTTAGATTTTGTGACTGATAAAAAATAATAACTCTAAAATCGAAGGAACAAAATAGCAAAGGTCTTAGATGAATAAAGCGTGTCCAATAAAAAATTAACTACAGAAATTATGGATTCTTCAATCAAATTCACGCCCAAAAGTTTTTCCAAGAGGCTCTCTAGAAACAGTTATATTGGAACAATTAGCGAAGTTGAAACAGCTACTCAATCTTTGAATTTAAATCAACACATTACCAATAACACGATTGCACAACCCGCTATTATCAGTAAAAATCAAACTCAGATCAATTCATCAAGAAATTTCCAATTACAACCTACTTTTTCATCAACCTCTCACGTTCTTGACGCACTATCAATCACGCCACATCATCAACAACAGGAATGTGCACCAACAATACAAAATGAAAGTAAAGACCAAGAAAAGCTATTTTGCCTATATTGTCAAGAGGATGATCAAGATTGTTTAGTTAAATGTAATATTTGTGGTAATGCTTTTTGCAATTCTGGTTTGAAGGATTCAAGTCACATTTACTTACACTCAAAATATCTCAATCATAATTCCTATGATTTGTTGAATTATTTGAAAAATGAAAATTATGAAACACAATTAGAACAGTACTATGAGTTTAAGGAGTCACAATTTGATTTTCAAGATCCAGAACTGATAGATGAATGTCCACAAAAACCAACATATTATGAGGAAACAAAAATCGAATGTGCATCTTGTCATAATAATAATGTGTATGAACTCTCTTTTATTTTAGTTGATGGAATCAATAAAGAGCTCATTAATTTGAAAACTGATTATTCTCAAGCTGTTGGATTGAAAAATGTGGATAAAAAAATTATTTTCTTTTGTTCTAATATCAATCATACTAAGAGCTGTTATAAACAATTACAAGAAGGAATGTTTGATGGCATGGAAATTGAAGATGATTTCATCAAACCTATTTTCAATATTTATGATAAGTCAAACAAATTTGGGCTCAAGAAATTCTTTTTCAATAGATTAATTTTGAAAGATAATTCAAATGGCAATTCTAAGTTGTTGTATAACCAGTTGAATTTAAGTCACGTCTATACTATTGAATCTGAAAGATTAGCTCTTTTGAAAAAAATGAAACTTAAAAAGAATGATTACTACAACTTGATTGATGAAACTAATGATTACCAATTTTATGATAGTGATGATGACTCTGATTTTGAAAAAGATGAAGATCATCAAGATCAAATTGCAAATGATGAGAGTGCTTTAAAGAAAGATTCTTTCACATCATCATTTTTAAATGAAGAGAAAAAAATTTTCCAAAATAAAACTAATGCATTGAAAAAAATTACCAAAACTCATTTATCAAAAATCTCAACTTATGAAAGTTTCAAACTTTTCGCATTTCACCATTTGAATTTGATGTTCAAAGAACAATATGGTTTATTATCATTATCTTCCACATCTCATAAACTTTCAAATAATATGGTATTTGTCCCTTATAAGAAAATTACATTTAATGGAAATAATGATGTTGTGGTTCGTCTTAATACTAATTACAATTTACCAATTTTAAAAATTAATCAAATTTTAGGCTTCAATCATCCTGACTCTGAAAGGACTTCTTTCGGAATAATCCAACAAATTCCAAATAACACTTTTAATCCAGAAATTAGGTTAAAATTGATGAAGTTCAAAAATGATCATAATGACACATTTAATCTAGAGGATTCTTTTATTGATAACTTGAAAAGATGCTTGAAAATTCTTAATAATGAAATATCAATTGCCAATCCAAATCAAAATGATCTTGAAAATTCACAAATTGATATTGAAAATGTGATCACTGATTATAAAAAATTCAATATTATTCCTTTTGATTTAGTTTTTTCAAGGATTATTGATATCATCTTCAAGATTCTAACAAAGAAAATTCAACTTAATGAGTTTTTGATGAACATTATTTTGGGGAAAAATTTTGAAAATTTTGAATTCAATTTGTCTTCTTATAAACAAGACAATTATTACAATGAAAATTTCAATTTGCCTCAAAAAAGAGCTATTGATAACATTGATTCAAACAAAGTGGTATTAATTAAAGGGGAAGTTGGAACGGGTAAAACGATGGTAAGTTCTACCATAATCAAGAATTTAATTGATAAAAATCTCAGTCCTATTTTGGTATGTTCTGGTGCAAATTCTACTGTTGACAATTTATGTGATCGATTTAATAGTGATTTTGTCCTTCCTCAAAAAAATTCTTCGAATGGTGAAGTAGACACCTTAATATCTAGATTGATCTCTCCTCTTAAAGAAAACCAATATAATATTAGTCATAAAATTGGGCAATTATGCTTTCATAATTTAATTTTATCTCAAGCTCCTGAAGAATTGGTGGATCTTTTTATTAAAAATAAAACTGGAGGCATTAGTAGTATGTCACCAAAAAATCTTGCTAGATTGAACAAATTTTACCGTGATTTTTTCCAAAAACAAGATGTGGTCTTCACTACTTGTTATAATGCATTTGATCCTAAATTGAACGATGTTAAATTCAAATCAATTATTATTGATGATTGTTCCACTACAATGAATTTATTAACTTTAATTCCATTGGCCAAGAATTGTGAGAAATTAGTATTAATAGGTGATGACAAACAATTGAGTCCTTATATTCATGATTTAAAATTGAGAAAGTATCAAGAGCAAGCCAATCAACATCAAGTAATGGAAGAGGAAGAAGAAATTACAAGAACAGCATGCAATTTTTTAAAACAATCATTATTTCAAAGAATTTTGTACAATAAGTTGGTGAAGCCAATTGTTTTGACAGAACAATATCGTATGAACAACAAGCTAGCTGAATTTCCTAATCATTTTTTTTACAACAATGAATTAATCAATGGGATTATCAAAGATTCCAAAAGTAATTCTTCTTTGAGTCGTTCTTGTACAACAGCTAATGGTAATAAACATGGACATAGAAGATATCATTCTTTTGGCGCTGCAGGTCTTTCTAGATCATCATCTCTTGGATCTATTAGTGAATTTAATTTTCCAAAATCGTCATCACCAGCTACATCTAGGAGATCTTCCATGATGATAACTTCTAATAATGTTTTATCATCAATGAAAACTTTCCAATGGCCAAATAGCAAAGTTCCAATATTATTTTGGGATCATTGCGATTCTAATTTATATAAAGAAAATGAAATCAAGTATCATAAAAAGATTAATAATATTGAGAATTTCTTCATCAATCAAAGAACATATCAAAATCATTATGAAGCAAATCAAATTGTCAGCCTTGTTAAAAAGTTACATTTTGAACATGGGGTCGAATTGAAAGATATTGGAATCATCACCATTTATGTCGGACAAAGAGTATTACTTACTCAATTGATTCAAGATGAATTGAATGAAATGAATGGAAATGGTAATAATTCGCGCACATCTAATGGTGGTAACTTGAATAGAAGACACAGTAGAAAATTATCCGGTAATAACCATAGAAGAACTACGAGCTATAGCGGAAACAACAACAATAATAATAACAATAATAATAACATTAATAATAATGGAAACTCAGTAAATGGCCATTATAACAACAATAATCACGGCAATAACAATAATTATAGAAACAACAGAAGAAGCTTTGCCAACGACAACAATAATAACAATAGAAATAATTATAATAATAACAATAATAACAATATGAATAGTAATAATAACAGAAATTACACTAACCAATTTCAAAGACTTTCGGCAAAATCAAGCGATTTTCTTTTTGAAAACCATGATCCTAATGAATATGAAATGTCAGTTATTGATAAGGTGAAGCAAATTGAAATTGGAGCTATAGATGCCTTTCAAGGAAAAGAAAAAGAATATATGATCTTCAGTACGGTCAAGAGTGAGCTCATCAATGTTAATAATCTTGAAGAATTGAAAGTGGTAGATGATTATAGAAGACTTAATGTAGGAATCACAAGGGCCAAGAAGGGTTTGTTTGTCATTGGTAATTCGAAAATCTTAAGTGGTATGAGCAAATATTGGGGAAATTATCTCAGTTATCTTTATGAGTTGAATGGTGTTGTTGATGGAGAAGAAGTCTCTAGTTGGAAAAATAACTATAAAGACCATTTGACCTACTTAAGAAGATGATACCTGACAGAAACATTTTTCTTTTTCTTTTTTTTTTCTTTGTTTATTTTTTGTGACGTTTTATATTCTCTGTTCAGATATATTACAATCTACTCCTTTTTATTTTTGTTTTTTTTTTTACATCATTTGACTACATTTGTTTTCAGTTTTTGTTTTGTTAACGGAATGACCTTGACATGAATCTTTCTTGTTTTATAAATACCTTTCTTTTACTTCATTTCATTGTTTTTATTTATTTATTTATTTTTTTTCCAGTAGTTTTTTTTTTTTTTTTTTTTTTTTATTTTTTTTTTTTTTTTTTTTTTTTTTTTTTTTTTTTTTTTATTTTTTTTTTTTTTTTTAATTTTTTATTTTATTAGATAACATTCAGTTGGACTATAAGCATGAATATAAAAATATTATTATTATAAGTTTCCTCCATGATCAGTAAATGCGGTGCGCCAGGATTAGACTTCGTGCATAATTACACAGCTCGTATTTTTGTTTTAATCAATTCTTCATGAAGATATTGTTTTTTCATTTGACATGATTTTCTTGAATCATGATTATTTACTGATCATCTCAATCAATTTTTTAATTAAAATTATTTGAAAAATCACAGGAGAATATTTTGACCCAAAAAGACAGCTAAAATACATTATTTCTTTCTATGTCTAGTAACGTTTATTACTGGCGGATTTTGTGTGGGCTGAAAAACTCTTGTTTTTTTGGCGTTTCCTCCCATCTTGCGTCCTTGAAGAGGGGTTGAACTATACATACACATGTAAGTGTTTTGATTTTGTGGAATTTATAATTTATTAGACTATTATTATCGTGAGATAATTTGTGGTATTATATGGTGTATATATGTTATCACAACCATGTAATTTTATGAAATAAAGGTAAGGCTGTTGTCAGCCACTACAGCAAATCAAAAGTTTTTCCGTACTCCGGCTTTCATACTCGGTTTTGTGCTTTTTTTTTTTTTTTTTGTTTTTCCAAATTAATCGAAAAAGTCAGTTTAGTATCAACGCCCCTCTTTCTGTCTCTGTCTCTGTCTCTCTCTCTTTCTTTCAAATTTGACGCTCTAAATCAAACTGTAGAAATGACTACCACACTTCATATCAACTAGTCTTATTATTTTAAATGAAAGGAATTATATAACAACTGTTATTGGATTCAAATCAACATAGAAATTAAAATGTAATTTAAACCAATCTAATAATAAGCAGGACACATAGGGGAAAAAAAAAAAGAAAAAGAAAAAACAACTAACTACCTATCGATATTACGCGCTATTAGGGGAAAAAAAATTTGATCCGAAAGGAAGAGGAAAAAAAAACACTAAAACTTGTGACGATAAGGCTGTATACTTACTTCTTATTATCAATATTAATTTTAATTATACATAATATGAATGATTCAAGTTAATAATGGTAATAACAAAAGTCAATAAGATATAATAATTGAACTAAAAAAAAAAAAAAAAAAAAAAAAAAAAAAAGAATAATCAAGCCGTCATGATAAAATAAATTACTACCAATGAAAATAAAAGAGATATATTCATGAAGTGGGGAAAATTAAAAGCACCCATCCACCCATCCCACTAAAGAAGTTTTTTTTTTATTTTTTTTTCAACCTCGTGGTGGATCTTTTATTTCTATTTTTTGACGCTTTGGTTTTCACCACTCAATACTATGAGGTGCGTTTTTGACACGCGGAAGTGGCGGTAGTCTTGAGTTGTTTTTTTTTTTTCTTATTTTTTAGTTCTGCTTTGTATAGCGCCATGCGATGACTGTGTCTTAATTAACCAAAACAACGGAATACGGAAAATTTATAATACGCAAAGCCAAATTCTGATTTTCACTACTTTTTATATAGAAAAAACAAACACAATACAAAAAGTTCTCGCGGAAAAACCTGCAAACGCGTAAATGGAAAAAGAAAAAAAAAAAAAAAAAAAAAAATTTTTATCATGGGTGTGTGTATATGACTATTGATTTGGAAGGTTTTTTTTTTCCTGTTTAAATTCTTTTTTCTTTTTTTCTTTTTCTGCTTGAATTTCTATTTCTTTATTTGTTTTTACACTTGTAACACATTTGAAAAGAAAATAATCACACATCCTCCTTCCACAAGGTTGTTGATTGTATGTATGATCAAAAATTTTTTACTTTGTTTGATAATAACGGCAAATCCTCGTTTCCGCACATTGATTAATCAATACACTCCTCCTTATCATCACCTCAATTTACTAACTCGTCTATAATAGTTTATAAAAAGAATAAGTCTTGCCGACTCATTTTTCTCTCCCGGTACCTCCATCGTCTATTCTTTTTCCAACAGTGATAGAATCAAATAGCAATGTTATTACGTTCTATTGTTCCTACCACTAGAAAAGCGGTGCTCAACTCTGTGAGTAAGCCATCCATAGCAAAATTTTCTACTTCCAAAATCGTTGCTAATGCTGCATCTACCGCCCCAAAACAAGGTCGTGGAATCTTTAAATCTATCTGGAAAGCTACTTGGATTTCAGCTCTTTTAGGTGTTGGTTACTTGGGTTATAGTATTTATGATGAAAGTACGCCAAACTATAACCAAGTTAAACACTCTGAAACTACTCCTTCTGGTAACAAAAAAAAGAATTTGGTCATTTTAGGTACTGGTTGGGGGTCCGTTTCTTTTTTGAAAAACTTGGACACAACTTTGTATAATGTCACCATCATTTCCCCAAGAAACTACTTTTTGTTTACTCCATTATTGCCATCTGTTCCAACTGGAACTGTTGATTTGAAATCTATTGTTGAACCTGTCAGAACCATTACTAGAAGAAGTAATGGTGAAGTTGTTTACATCGAAGCTGAAGCCACTTCAATTGATCCTGCCACTAAAACTGTCAAATATAAACATAAAACTGACCATATGGGTAACTCTGAAACTAAACAAGTTGAAAGTTCTATTTCTTATGATTATTTAGTCGTTGGTGTTGGTGCCAAAGTTGGTACTTTCGGTACTCCAGGTGTTGATAAATTTGCTTGTTATTTGAAAGAAGGTCATGATTCTAGCAGAATTAGAAGAAAATTGTTGGACGCTATTGAAGCTGCTAATTTGTTACCAGAAGATGACCCAGAAAGAAAAAGATTATTGACCACTGTTGTTGTTGGTGGTGGTCCAACTGGTGTTGAATTGGCTGGTGAATTACAAGATTACGTTGAACAAGATTTGGCTAAATGGGTACCAAGTATTGCTCCTCAAATCAAAATTTCTTTGTTGGAAGCTATGCCAAACATTTTGACCATGTTTGACAAAACCTTGATTGATTATGCCAAAGAAATCTTAGTTGAATCTAATGTTGATTTACAATTGAATACTATGGTGAAAAAAGTTGACGAAAAAAATGTCTATGCTTCTGTTAGAAAAGCTGATGGCACTAGTGAAATGATCACTATTCCATATGGTGTCATGATTTGGGCTACTGGTAACGCTGTTAGAGAAATTGTAACTGATTTGTTCAAAAAAATTCCAGCCCAAGCAGATGCTAGAAGAGGTTTAATTGTCGATGAAACCTTAAAAGTCAATGGCACTGATGATATCTATGCTTTAGGTGATTGTGCTTTCAGTGGCAAAGCTCCAACTGCTCAAGTTGCTCATCAACAAGGTGTTTATTTGGCTGATTTATTCCAAAGATTGAACAAAATCGATGAATTGAAATATGAATTGTCTCAAAATGTTTTAGATCAAGACAAAACTTCAAAAATTAACAGAAAATTGGCTAGAGCTTCTAAACTCGAATCATTCAACTATGTTCATATGGGTGCTTTGGCTTACATTGGTGCTGAAAAAGCCATTGCTGATTTGAAATGGAGAGAATGGCAAACCTACCAATCCGGTGGTTTGTTCACTTACATTTTCTGGAAAACCGCTTACGTTTCCATGTGTTTAAGTGTCAGAAACAAAGTTTTGGTTTGTGCTGACTGGACCAAAACTTCCTTGTTTGGTAGAGACACCTCTAACTAAGAAAAAATATTAACAAAATAAAAAATAAAAAACAAAAAAACAAAATCAAGAGAAAATATGATTATTAGATTTTTTTTTTTTCTTTCTTTTTTTTTTTTTTTTTTTTTTTTTTACGAATTTTATGTGCTTTTTTATATATATATATTCTGTTAGTCAGTTATTCCCTGTGAAAATTAATATTCAATAATTGAAACAAAAATAATACTGGGATTCAATTAAACTACTATATTTTTAGTTGCTTTGTTATTATTATTATTACTTACCTATATGTCAATATTCTGGAAATTTACACCATAATTTTCTTTATATTTAGTGCTTTCGCTATAAGATTCTAATTTGTAATTATGCCAATCTATCAATACTGTGCTTCTCTCCGAGTTGAAACAAAAAATTCATTAAAAATGATAATTAATGTTAAATTTGGAAATACAAAGAAAAAAGAAATTAAAGAAAAAAAGAAAGAAATAGTGAGGGGTCGAAAGAGGGGAGGAGGGAGGGGGGAAATAGCTTCTTTAATAAAAAAAATACACAAAAAGAAAAAAATAAAAAATGGTTTTTTTTTGATATATTTTGATTGGTAGTTAGAGCTATATTACACACACAATTCAAAAAATTGCCCTTGATTCCGAAAGTATTTGCCAATTAGTCAATTCGTATTTTATTATTATAACTATTTTTTTACACCCTTTGGCATATAATAATTTTCACTAATTTTTTTCATCATTGGCGCGGGGACTGCCATATTGGAAAGTAAACTCTGGATTACGCTATGAATTACGCTCAAAAAAAAAATCAAAAAAAAAAAAAAAAAAAAAAAAGTCTCTTTGTGATCCAAAACTATGGATAAGCTTCCTATTGCATTCCCATTCCCCGAATCGGTCTTGTTTTTTTGTCTATCTGTGAAACTCAAAATTATTATTTGTTTAAATATAATTTTTCACCCCTGGTATGTGTAGTGTAATGAAATTTTATATAATGTGAGTAATTTAGAGTGTGCAAATTTCGAATTCACCTTCAAGAAGAATAATAATTTGGATCAAGGGGGTAAAGAATTTTATATACTGAGAACTAAAGCTGCGTAAATATATATAAATTCGTTCATTCACTCAAAAAAACAACAGAAAAAATTTGATTTCGCCCAGGATCGAACTGGGGACGTTCTGCGTGTTAAGCAGATGCCATAACCAACTAGACCACGAAACCAATTTCTTGGAAATCTTAATCATCAATGGAGTGAGTAATAAGGTTTTCGAGCATTGCAAATTTTTGAGGACCTTGTAGGTTCATATGATCAGAAAAAATATATCCTAAATAAAAGAATTCAAATTTGAGTCCTAAACTGTTGGTGACTTATATTTTTTCGCCCTACAGAAAGCTGTTCCAGTCCTACTTAAAAATGCTAAAAATTTACATATAAGCGGACTTAGCTCAGATGGGAGAGCGTCAGACTGAAGAATACCTCTCAGATTATCTGAAGGTCCTGTGTTCGATCCACAGAGTTCGCATTTTTTGCGTCTAGAACAGTTATTTTATTATTGAACATTTCTATAAATAAAATGCTGAAAAACATTAGTTAATTTTTTTTTTACAAACGCGGCAAACTTATTTTACAGGTATAAATAAATACACAACAAGTGGAAAATCTAAGAAGGACATCAGTTTTTGCTCGTACCAATGCTTCTATCATTATAATAATTATAATATTGAAAACAAATCCTGCCCTCCTTCCTCTCATTTATAGTGAGGCGATAAGTAAATGAATTTTTTTTTTTTTTTTTTTTTTTCAACAGAGACAACTAGATTTTTATTAAAATCTATACATATACATATGTGGAAAAATCTTCAAAAGATCAAATAAAACTATAAAAAAAAGGTTGTTTTAAAAGGGTGAGAATTCTACTCACCAAAAACCACTGGTTTTAATTTTTATTTCTAATTGTTGCAATTTGATTGTAAACATTTAAACGACAGCTAAAACAATTTCTGAGATTGATTTAGTCGCTAGCTTTCATTTATCCTTCGTACTATATTGAATCTTTTAACATAAAAAGGTCTATTTTAATCATTTTTTTATTTTCATGAATTGACATAATTATGTTTTTCCAACTTAACTGCATGATATTTGTTTTACTCCATAGTTGCTTTGAGGTTTGATATTGAACATAATAGTAGGTGATATAGTCTATTTTTGTCTAAGCAGGTGTCTCAGAATAATTTTCCGGGGAATAGTTACAAAATTTTCAAGGATCATTAGTGGATTTGAATAATTTAAGTCCCAAATTTATAATCATTTTTTTCACATTCAAAAAGATTCGTACATTTATGAACTAAACTAACTATATACTAAATAGAAGGAAAAACCTAAAAAGGACATCAATTTTTGCTAAATAACAAAAATCAATGGTAAAATTGATATCAACGAATATACCAATAAAACAAAACCTTCAAAGTATAATCGATTAAAATCAGGATAATAAATCAAAATAAGGTAATATAAAATAGAAGTAATTAATGCTTTTTGAAAAGGACCAAGTAAGAAGAAAAAGAAAACAAGAAGAAGAAAAGGAAAAAGTAAAGAAAATGGAAAACTAAAATCAAAAATATCTATTTATAATCAATTTTTTTTTTTACAATCGCATATATTAATTTTATGAATTTAACACTTTCTAGATAATTGATCCTTGTATTTTTATCAACCCAGGACCAGGGGGTTGGAATGTGCGTATTGTAGCCTTGTGGGCAACCTTTAATGGTAGGAGGAAACCTTTCTATGGACACCAGCGACGCTACCCTACTGGTATTGTGAGATTTACACCCACTTGAAACCCCCTTGTTATCGTACCTTCTGAGTGGTATTACTCCTTATTCAGTTAGCGCACCAAACGTGGGAACTGGATCACTGAGGAGTGTGGGAATCGAACTCGCGCTATTTTTTTCGTGCAATTGTGGACCGACCCGCTGCACCAACCTACCAGCTCCCAAAAATCAACAGCTTTACATTTTAGCTAAAAACAAAAAAGTTAATATATGAACTCAATAATATATGAACTCAATAATAACTGTTACAGTGGCCGAGTGGTTAAGGCGATGCCCTGCTATAGTCTAACTAAGTCGAAAGGCATTGGGTTCTACCTGCGCAGGTTCGAATCCTGTCTGTAACGTTTCCTTTTTATTCATTTCTTTTACCTCCCTCACTGAATTGGTGTATTTGTAGATTAGAATCTGACTGCAAGATAAAAACGTTTTGGTACTTCTAAGCGCTCGATTTTTATTTCAAAATAAATGTTAAAACGTTGATTCAGGCTCCAAACTATTAAGCTCCAATTAAAATGTTGAAAATTCAATGAAAACCCCACTGTGACTCACTGTGAGGTTTCTTCTTTTTTTGTTTTTTTTTTTTCACTTATTTTAAATCTAGTTTTGATTATATGTAAGAAGCAGATGCGGCTGTTGGAATGCAGATGCATCATTAGCGCGGACTTTTTCCCCGATACCCGATACGATGACTCCTACATATATAATATATATGTAGGAGTATATATATATATTGACTCACAAACTGTTTGATTCCAGTTTGATGTGATTTTATCTTCTTATACTTTTTCCAAACTAAATTTTTTGACAAAATCTTATTAGCAACCATGTCATTCAAACAAGCTGCTGAACGTTTGTTCAACAAGACAATTGTAAGTTGCTGAATATAATTACATAATTTAAGTTGCAGTTCGTTTCGACTAACCATTTCAAGCTTATTACAGGTGCATCGAGTGGTATTGGAAAAGCAACTGCAATTGAATTCGCCAATTTTACTGGTGGAAAAGTAAACTTCATTTTAGCTGCTCGTCGTCAAGAAAAGCTTCTTGAGCTTCAAGACCAGCTCAAAACCACGTTTCCAAACATTAACATCCATACTCAATTTCTCGATGTGTCTAATATTGGTAGCATCAAACCTTTTTTTCAATCTATTCCTAATGAATTCAAGGATATTGATATTTTAATAAACAATGCTGGTTTAGCTTTAGGAATTGATCATGTTGGAAATATATCCCAACTGGACATTAGTAAAGTCTTCAATACTAATGTTATTGGTAACTTCGAAGTCATTCAACAAATTTTGCCATCTTTCAAAGCAAAAAATTCTGGTGATATAGTTCAACTTGGCTCAAGTGCTGGCAAATATCCTTATTTAGGAGGTTCAGTTTATTGTGCAAGCAAATTTGCTGTTAGGGCATTCGACGAATCATTGAGACAGGAATTGATGAACACCAAAATTAGAGTTATTGAAATACTACCTGGTGCAGTTGAAACAGACTTTAGCAAAGTGAGGTTTGGTGGAGATGAAGAGAAAGCAAAAAATTTTTATGTCGCTGAACCTTTATACGCACAAGATATAGCGGAAGTTATCGTGTTTAATGTATCTAGAAATCAAAATGTGGTCATGGCAGAAACTACAGTTTTCCCAAGCAATCAAGCTGGTAGTGGGTTTTTGAGATGGGAAGACCCAGAGTGGATCAAAAAAAGAAACAAAAAAGAATGAAATATACGTTACGGCATTAAAAAGGACATATTTTATATTTAGAAGTTTTATCATATATATATTTTCAGTCTTTCTTCATTAGCTTTTCATCTTTGACTTTGTATTTTGAATCATTTGTATATTCAGGAGAAAATATCGAATTATGAGAATTGCTGTTATCTCGGAGGCCAGAAGCAAATGCTGTCACCAAACTGGCTGTTGCGGGGGACAGCAGCATTGGCTTGATTGGTACTGCAGGCGTGTGAGGTCGATTTATATGGATCTGCTTAGAATCTCCGTTGAAAAAACTATTACTATTAATTCCAGAAGTAAAATTTAAATTATTATTATTAAGAGTAGTATTATGATAGCTTTCATTTCCACCAGTTAGATATTGTTTTGCGCAGTCGAGACTTTTATTTTTAGGGTTTATTGATTTCAAAGCGTCACATGCAGCTTCTAATTCATTAGAGATTGCTTTATTGAAAACTTCGGAAACATTCTCCTTTTTATTTTCTATTTGTTTTATCTTATCAATTAAAAACTCAATGCTCTCACATAATAATGTTTCAATTTCTGACCGTTTATCATCTTTTAAATTTGTTATCATAGCTAGAAGTTTTCTTTCCAGAGAGCTTAATTGTTCGTGTACTTGAAACCATAAAGAAACCAATGTAAGAAAATCAGTCGCGCAGTTCTTATAATATCGCCTAGAACGTTTTGCCTCACGCTTCTTCTCCAGTAATATTTCTTGAAGAGCTAAGATGTCCATTTTGGGTTCTCGTTGAGAAAATTTTTCAAATGCTATCTTAAGATTGTCGACCACATTTCTTGTAGATAACAGTGAGCTTGTTTCCAAATCATTATGTGTGACATGCTGGCGTTGGATAATATCATCTTTAAATAATCTTTCTAGTGCCTTGTTTTCGGCTAATTCAACTTGTTGCAATGATAAAACATAAGACGATTTTTCGCTTTCCATTATACTTCTGGTGGCATCAATTTCTTCTTTAATGCATTTTTTTTTACTTTTTAGTTCTTCAAGCCGCTTTTCTAAAATTTCAATTTGGCTTGATGTCTTATTATATTGATCGTGAAGCATCTCGAGCTTTGAGTTGAAGCTGTCGGTTTTATCAATCTCCTGAATCTTGTTATTAATTTTTTTCTTTTTCTTATCCCAATTGATAAAAATGTTCAGTATTTTTTTTATCTTCAAATATTTGCTATTACAATATTGATAATGTAATTGGAAGATATGCAGTAGATTAATTAAATTATTGAGAATCTCTTCTCTAATTGTTAATGGCGTTTTTCCAGCAGCTAATATCTTTTGTTGCTTATAAATGTTTGAATGCAACTGAGAAACTTCATTTTTTTCTTTATTATTTAATATCTGCAATGCTTCGGCGACCTTCACAAATTGGCCATTAATAATATGGCTATCAGCAGAGAACGCTTCAAAGAATTGATTGAGCTGATCATTCATTGAATTAGTTTCTAAATTATTTGTTATTCCAGATAAAATTTCAAATAAATAAGAAGAGTTAATATTTGAGCCTGAAATAACACTGCTTTTCCCAAAGCTATTTATTGATGGAGAATGCAGTAGATTGTAGAGATTTGCATTATCCGGGCTACTCTTATCAGTTAAACTGTCTTCTGATTCTGAACGATAAGGGTCGTTTTCATACTTATCATACAACTTTTGATTAGTAATGTTAATTTTATAATTATTTTCACTTGGATAAATATAGGCTGGTACAGAGAATAGATAGTCTTCGTTATTTGACTGTTTCTCTATTTTTTCTTTTATTATCTTGAGGTAGTTATCTTGTTCTTGAGTTTCGTCATTACTTTGCATTTCATCAGTCAAAGTAACTTCAATTTTTTTTCCTATTGAAGCCATTTACAATTTTGTTCAAATATAATGTTGTTGTTTGTGTTTAACTTTTTTTTTTTTCAGCTGACAAAAGTTTGTAGGCCAAGGATATAAGACTTCAAAACACTACGGTTGTTTTTGTACCAATTAGCCTGTGAAAAAGACAAAAAACAAAATTGATAAGCAGCGTATCAGAGAAATCCGAGGGTAGATGAAGTTAATTAAGTATTAATATATGTTTAGAGTTATATTTGACAGAAATTAGCACCTTTCAAATAGTAAACAAATTTCAAATTTTTTATATTTCTTTGTTGATGAGGCTGAATATTTAAACTAGGATGTGAACAAAAACAAAAATTAAAATTAAAATAAGATTACAATGTTAAAGATTTTACATGCACGTGGTATATCACAGAATACGAGGATCGGAAATTACTTGTTTTTTTGCTATTTTTTTTTTAAAGTAAAATTGCAGGATCTGATCTGTTCACTTACAACATACGATCACTTGAAATCAAAGACTTACATCAAAAGTGTTTTAAAATAATGAACGAGTTACTAGAAATCAAGCTTTTCATCTCGCTTGCTTTGAATACTTCAAAAGGAAATATAAAAGAAGTACGACAATTCATTTATTCTGTACCAATTGAAAATAGCAACCAATTTATCACAAAGTCGAACATAATAGCGCTTTTTCTCTCAGTTTTGCCACATACGATAGAACCAAACGACCTCCTATTTGTTAAAGATTTAATAGAAGGAAGCGTTCAATATAAAAAAGATGCGGAATATGGTGAGCTCGTGTCAGCAGCTGCATTAAATGGTTTAGGTGATCTCGAGGTGTTAAGAAGCCAATTGAACGCTGTAATAGACTATTCAGCTGGACAAGCAAAAGAATTTCTTTGGAATGAAGAGTTGCTCTTAGAAAATGACACAGAATCTATTCTATTCAACTTTATAAGATCGAGGGCATTGAAGGTATCTTCTTTGCATAACGAAAATTTGTTCTTCAACGAAAGTTTATTCAACTTACTCTCAAGAAATAATTCAGAGTTTACTAAATGGAAACTTGGTATTTTGAGTCCGTTGAATTTTATCATAAATCATCAAATAACGTATCAAAAAAGCTATGAAATACCAAGCATTTTAGAGTTTCATAAAAATATCGCCACGTCACAAAATTTTGAGTTTTTAATTAGATACATGAATCACGAAAATGTTGGTAGCTTTTTGATTAATGCTGTGGTGCCATTTGTGAAGCATAATAATTGTTGGAAGCTATTTAATGAGTGGTTCAAATTGAAGCAGCTCTCAAGTGCTAATGATTTTACAATGACATTAAGAATATTCGAATTTTTTTTCAATAATTACATAGTAACTCAAAATGAGGACATTGACATGCTACATTTTTTGGATAGTTTTATATTGGAATTTGTTTATAAAGTATATTCAACATCATTTTTGAGCACAGAATCCTTAACAATAATGAGTGAGGCAATTCAATACTGCATAGTGAACCACGAATGTTTTAACACATTGGAAATTGATGAAAGAGTAGTTGATTATACTAAAGATATTGATAGTAGCGTGTTTGACGAGAAATACATCAAAGATCACTTCTGTCACAACACGTTGCCCAACTTACAACTATTGTCTTCGTTGATTGACTCCATAAATAGACTCATTAACATAACTAACAATAATGAATCAATGTTGACAATAACCCAAATTTTGTTAATTTCAATTTCTTCTACAAATGTTCAGTTAAATTTTGCCAAATTGTTAATCCATAATTTCAAAAAAAATGATGACTTCAGCGATAGTATTAACAAATACAGTCTTTGGGAAAGCTTCTCTCAAAATTTTAACTGGTTGGTTGATCATTCTGTCATATTTAGCAAAGTCCAAAATGATAGCAAATGTATTGACAATCTAACTGAAGTGCTCTTTGAAATATTTTTAAGTTTGGAATTCCATGAACTTACTACCAAGTATCTTGTCCTTAACTTCAACACAAATCCATGTTTGAAAAGAATTTTACTTAAATATTGTTGGCAACATTTTAGCAGAGCTTCTAACTTCAGCTTTGAGAGAGGTGAATTTTCTACTGTTGTTGATTTAATGAAAGATTTTGATACTAATTTTGAAAGCGACATAAGTTCAGCAGGTGATTTTTTTAATAAGTACAAAAACGATTTGGATATCTTTGATTCTAGAGATGATCATAAATTCATCGAGTTTAATACAAATTCCGTTAATAAGAAACCATTAGAGGATTATGAGAGTCCTGATTTCGTTTTGAAGGAACTCAACACAACAGCAAAAGATTTTAGTACTATTGTTGATTTGGATTTTGAAGCCTTGAAATTGAAAAAATTATTGATTGCTTGTAACCAGCTCATCATCAACTTTAAATTTCAGTTACACAATCAACCTTCTATTTCTCCGATTGAAATTTATCGCACAAACAATCCACTTTTTATTATGGACAAAATTTTAGAGCTAAATTCAAAAAGTTATCTCGAAATAAACAAGATTTATAAAATAGTGGTAGATTTTTGTATTGGTATGGATAAAGTTGGTTTAATTAATGATGTTTCAGGTTTTGAAAAAAGCAATAATACAGATTCCGTTTTTGATTTTGAGAATTTTAACAAATATCATGGGTTTTTTGACAGCTCATACGAAAGTGGTATGATTGATCAAGAATCAACAAGGCCAATGCCTAAATTCACGCTAAAGGATAAATTGATTTCTAGTTGCATTAGTTCAGCCTTACTAGATTCTAATTTCGACTATGCTTACGAAAATTCCATGAGATTATTGCAGAACAAGACAGGGACGTCTATTGAATCGTTGGGTTATACATGGTTATCAATCTTTCAAGTTTGTAAGTTCGTGGACCCAGTATGGATTAGTTCAGTTTATAATGATGACTATGACGATAATGCAGAATTGGGAAAGACTGAGTCTGAAATCCAAATACCTCTTGATATTTTGGCCAAGCAAATTGATCTTATTTCTAATTTGTTAATGGCAATTCCGTTATCTGTATCTATAGGTGCGGTCGAAAGCAAAATAATTTTAAGCCAAGCAGATTCTTTGCTTATCAAGTATCACGAAAAACTAAATGCCCAAGTAATCAGTGATTTTAATAATTACCAGTGCCAAGAAGGCTCTTTCTTCAAGAACTTGAATGCATCTACTGGTACACTATTGACGCAGTTGACCAGAAATGCTTCAAACCTCAATATTGGTCTCAATAACTCTACCATAAATAGAAAACATCTATTGAATCAGCAAGAAAGTATTAATTCTTCACCAATTTCCGCGTTTGACATACCGAGAAATGACCAATCTGACTTCAGTCAACAACACCAACCAATCGCAATAACATCAAAAATGCCAGGAAGTTTATCACCGCATTTGGAAAATCGTTTTGTCAGAGCATTTGCCTCATCAGCTAGCGAACTTTTCAAAAATGATAGTAGTGAGCACTTTCATCAAGACAATCAAACAGGAGAAAATTCTAGTAGGCTCAATTTATTAGCAGGTGAAGAACAAATCAAAAATTTATTTGTTAGTGGTCTTGGTTGGGCGGTCGGTGCTAACTCTCTGGACGCTAAACGTTGAAACTTTTTGTTTTTATATGATTTCCATTTTTTGGTAACATCTTTTATCGTTTTTTTCTTTTTTTTCATTTTTCATTTTTTTTTTTTTTTTTTTTTTTTTTTTTTTTTTTTTTAATAGGTACATAAAAATTAACTTTAAAATTTTTTTAATAAAAATATTTATAGATTTGAAAAATTTTAAG
>JASTUB010000174.1:0-30846 GCA_031124825.1 Saccharomycopsis vini
TATTATTATTATTATTATTATTATTATTATTATTATTATTATTATTATTATTATTATTATTATTATTATTATTATGATTATTATTATTATTATTATTATTATTATTATTATTATTATGATTATTATTATTATTATTATTATTATTGTTATTATTAGATTTATTTTCATTGATTATTTTGAAATTTTTTAATTCAACATCCATTGAAATTGGATAATTGAAATCTTTGTAACAATTTGCAATTGCTTTTGCACAATCTAAAACGTTACGAAAGACAAAAGGTTTATAATCAATCAATTCTTCAGTAGTATAACCATTTTGATGAATGATTTTCATTTGTTTTAAGATTGTAGATTTTCCGGATTCACCCGAGCCTAAAAGTAATATTTTGAATTCTTTATCTTCTGGATTTTCCAAAGAATTGATCAATTGATTATTTGTAGAAGTGGTAGTGGTTATATCATTATTAACAATTGTTGTTGATGAGGTGGCACCATTATCTGGATAATTTGATTTGTTGTCACTGATTATTGTTGGTTTAGTTTTATTTGCTATTGTTGCACTAGGTTGATTTTTGGTGGTACGGGAAGCAATTTTTTGATTATTATTGTTAGAAGATGAAGAAGAAGATGGGGTTTTTTCGGATTCATCTGTAGTAGATAAACAAGAACCCATTTTTGACAACAATTATTATTATTTTTTTTTTTTTTTTTTTTTTTTTTGTTCAGATTTTTGAAATATAAAAAGTCTTTGTTTTTTATAATGAAAAGGGGTTGTTGTTGTTGTTGTTGTTGTTTAGGGGAAAGGGGCGTTTTAATTATTTTATTACTATTTTGATGATGATAAATAGTTTAATGAACCCATAAATAGCAAGAAACGATTAATAATAATCAATATATCCAATGACTAATAATGATATTGAAAGAGAGACCAAATTGAAAATACACAAAAAATTAAAAAAAAATAAAAATAAAAAACCAGAGAAAAACCAAATTAATGAAAAAGAGGATACGAAAAAATAGATAAAAAAAAAAAAAAATAGACGATTGTAGAAGAAAGTTTGAAAAAAACAAATAAAAATAAAAAATAAAAAATTAAAAAAAAGAATGAACTATTTTTTCACTTTATAATTAATTATTATATTCTGTTATTAGTTATTTTAATAAATTATTGCCGTAAACTCTCCCCACCACCACCAACACCACAATTTTTTTTTTTTTTTTTTTTTTTAATTTCATTTCTTCCATTTTGTTGTTGGGTTAATTTTATTACGTAATTGGAAGATAATAAAAAAAAGATAAGCAATAAAAACAAATGATTATGTAATTGCTATGTCAGTATACTAACAGCAAAAATGATATATGCAGTAAACTACAGTTACACACAGAGGGGAGGGGGAAACAAACAAACAAAAAACAAAAAACAGGGAACTTCTAAGCGATAACATATATATATAGGAAGATTACTATAATAATAATAATAATAATAATAAATCATTTATATTCAGTTAAAATGTCACAAGAAATCGTTGAAAAAGAAATTCTTTATGCTGTTAAAGATAAAATAGCAATTATTAATTTGAATTCCCCCAAGAATTTGAATGCATTAACCTTTAATCATTATAAATATATATCATTTTTACTTGAAAAAGCCAATGATGAGCCAAATACCATATTAACATTAATAACATCTAGTGGGAAATATTTTTCTGCAGGGGCTGATTTTGAAAGAAATAATATAACTAGTAATAATAAGGATAAGGATTATTGGTTAAAGAATTTTTATGCAATCAATATTTATTTGACAAAAACGATTTTTAATCATGAAAAAATTTTAGTTTGTGGGTTAAATGGGCCGACAATTGGGTTAAGTAGTGCTATAGTTTGTCTTTGTGATTTAATTTATAGTCAAAATGAGGATTTTTATATTTTGATGCCATTTGCCAATTTAAGTTTGGTTAATGAAGGGGCAAGTTCAACTAGTTTATTTTATAGGTTAGGGGTATCTAAAACCAATGAAGCGATTTTATTATCAAAAAGAATTGAAGGGAAAGAATTGATCTCATTGGGATTTATTAATAAGAATTATGAGCTTGATGATTATAAGGAATTCAATCAAAAGTTGGAAGATGAGTTACAATATTATATAAAAGATTTAGATAAGCAATCGATAATTGGGTCCAAAAAATTGATTCAAAACAATTGGAAAAGACAATTAGATGAAACCACAATTTTAGAAGCTAATGAAGGATTAAAACGATTTGAAAAAGGAGAGCCTCAAAAACGATTTGAAATGATTAAAAATAAGCAATTGAAACATAAATTATGATGTAAGTGAGATATTAGATCTTTTTTTTTTTTTTTATTTATTTATTTTTCACTTATCATTTTATTTATCACTTGTCTTTCTATTTTTCACTAATGTTTTTTTATTTTATTTTTTTTTTAAGATAATAAGTGAGAGATAATCACGAGAGAGAGATGAACTCGAGAGAAAGAAAGAAAAATGATTAGTGAGAGAGATAATCTCGAAGAAAATAAAAATAAAAATAAAAATAAAAATAAAAATAAAAATAAATAAAAATAAAATAAAATAAAAATAAAAATAAAAAGAGATAAGTGAAAATTTCCTCAAAAAAAATAAAAAAATTGTTTTGATACAAAAACGTTTTATTTTTATTTTCAATTATTATATATGCAGTTTCTATTGGCAATTTCTTGAGGTTTAACCGTATTCTATTTATTTTTTATTTTATTTTATTTTTTTTCTTGTTCTTCTTCTTTTTGTTGTTCTATGCTTCATCACTTTAATATAAAATGATTATTAAAATTTCTATTGTTTTCCAATTGCAGACTTTTATTATTTGAAAAAAAAAAAAAATTGATATTTTACATAATCATACTTTTATTTTTTTTTGAAGCAAAGATTACCAAATTTAGGAATATTTTCCCTTTGAAATAAGATTCGAGGAACAAATTTCTTTTTTTTATAGGATAAAAGAATGATAAAAAGTGACAATTAATTTTTATTTATATAAAAGTTATTTTAAAAGGTTTATCTATATATTCATTTTGATATAATATTTATCTATATATTCATTTTGATATAATATTCATCTATATATTCATTTTGATATAATATTTATCTATATATTCATTTTTGATATAATATTTATCTAAAATGTCCCTCTCCCCCACCATAAAAACAGATTGAAATTTTTTAAAGCGGCATTTTCCCACTTGTCAAAATTAATAATGATTAACTAAGAAATATGTCAAAAGGCCATTGATAAATCAAATTACCAATATATATTATGTATATATATAATTAAAGTTATAATTTATTGAAAATAATATTAAGAATGGCAATAGTGTATTATTGTATATTATTGTATATTATATATTATATAATATTATTATAATATTATTATATATATATATATATATATATTAAAAGAATACAAAAAGTGACAGGTTTTTATTCTTTTTTTTGTTTTTTTACCCGCAGCAGCAACAAAAAAAAAATCGGGTGGATTTTCCTTTTTTCTTTTCTTTTTCTTTTTGTTCAAAAAATAAAAATAAAAAAATAAAAAAATGTGACAAATGTAAGTTTATGTAAGTATGAACACACCCAAATATTATTAAACAAGTTAAGATCAATAAATAAATACATTCCTGTTAAAATAAAACAAAAAATAAATATTGAATAATAATAAAAAAAGCTATTTACAAAATAGTAGTATACAAAATATAATTAATGTTGTAAAACGGTTTTTTTTTATTTTTATTTTTATTTTTATTTTTATTTTTTTTGTTTTTGTTTTTGTTTTTCCAATTATTATTTGTTATTTATTAATTAGTACCTTTTTTTTTATTATTATTATCTTGTTTTTTCCTTCTAAATTTTGAGTTTACAATTCTTGTTTTTTTAGTTTTTTTTTCCTGTTGTTCTCTTTTCAATTTTTAATTGTCTTAAAAAATAAAATAAAAAATAAAAAATAAAAAATATTTCCAAGAAATACATGGCATAACATTACACCACATTACATTGCAGTTTATCGATCCAAAAAAAAAAAAAAAATAAAAAAAAAAAGAAACCAAAAAAAAAATCTCATCTCTTTTTTATTTCCTCTCCCCTTTTTTTTTTTTTTATTTTTATTTTTTTCATTATATATATATATATGTATAAATATATATATATATATATATATATTCTTCTATTTTTCTTTTTCTTTTTCTTGTTTGTTCCTTCTAGTAATTATCTTTACTGGTTTTTTTATTTTTTTTTGTTTTGCTTGTGTGTTTCTCCTCCACCTTATTTATTAAATCCTTTTCACCACAATGGAGATCATTCAATCTAGTGACCCATTTATAATTAACAAACATTTAAAAGAATTACATTCAACAAATTCTTCAAACCCAGTTATATCTTTGGAACAAGCCCTTCAATTTCTTGAACATTTGAAATTTAATATCATCAATTCTAATCTTCAAGGCTTGAAAAAAGAAAGATCTAATTCAATAACAACTTTGTCAAATTTGTTGCATTTTTTACCTTCTGGTACCGATAAATTTGTCAATTATTTCCAAAATCAACAATTATTAGAAGCTTTATTGAATTGTGCCATTGAAAGACCTTTTGAAGATGCCCCTTATTTGATTTTCAATTCAATTTTCAAAAATGAAGGCTTTTTTTTACCAAAAGAGTTCAACATCAAAAATTTGAATACAAATCATCATTTTTTTAGACCTTTTTTATTGGCTTTGATGGAAAATTTGCAAATCTTTGATACTATAAATGAAAGATTCTCTTATAATCATCGGAATTTGATCCATTCATCAATAGAATTCTTGATTTATATGTTGATGATTTCAGGTCCAATTGAAAATATCAACTTTTCAATCAAAATTTATCAATATTTGTTTCGTAATAATATCCCAGAATTGATATTAGATTTGACTGCAAATCATTTACATAATCAACAAATCAGTTTGAAATTACTTGGAAATTTTAACACTTATTTCTCAACTTATTTTGGTAATTTCTTGCAAATTTTAAATAATAATAATAATAAATTGATATCTGATTCAATGAATTCAATGTTAATTTCATTGACAAAATCAATCGAAACTTTTAATCATTTGAATGTTAGTAACACTATTCAATATAAAGATTCAAATGCTTTATTAGAAAGATTAGGTTTTACAAAAACCCCAATCAATTTTATCAAATCAAATTTCAAATTCTCGGTGATATTTTCAGTGGTTTTATTTTTATCAAATTCAAATGTCAATTCATTCAAATTGAAATGTAAACAACAATATCTTTTAGTTGCCTCAGAATCCCTGAGATTCCCAATCAATAAAATGTTATTTGAATTGGGAGATTTATTGGTGGATCATATTAACAGTATTTATCTGAAAAATATCGAAATTTATCAAAAATTCGTTGGGTTTTATGATCAAATTTATTTATTATTGATGCAAAAAGCTTTGAAATATTGGGAACAATCTAAAGCTAATAATCAACTGATGAATGATATTAGAGCAATTTTAAGTTTGTTGAAATTGGATATGGAATTCATCAATTCTTTATTAATTCATCCAACTAAAGATTTCAATGAAATTAGAAATCATTGTCATGATTTAAATTATGGGAAAATTAGAAACCTTCAAACAGCAATCTTTAGAGATAACCATTTTTTAAATGTAATGAATGTTGTTGATTTACAAAATTTTGACGAAAATTTGATTGAAAATTTGAAATTTTATATGATTAATCAAAGATTTAATGAATTATCAACTGGTTGTATAGGTTATACAGAAAGTCCTGGAACTTCAAGAATCATTAATACTCGTTCAAGAAAATTGAAAAATAGAATTAGAATCACTTTATCAACAAGTAAAACATCAATTTTATATTATAAAATCCCTGATGATGAAATCATTTCTATAAATGAATCAATGGATTTTGATAAATCAATTGCCACTCAAATCCCAATCCATACAATCAAAAAAGTTTTGGTCAATGATTTACCTTTAACTTCAATGAGTTTGAATTCTCAATCAAATGATTTGTCAACAACAATTTCTTCATCATCATCATCATTAGATAATACAAACAGATTTATATCAATTGGTGCCAAAAATAAAATCACAAAAGTCCAACTTTGTAACTCAATGAATGAAATATTTTTCACAATTTGGTTTGATAATAAACATTATTGTTTATTATGGTTGGATGCTTTAAATCTTTTGATCAACAATTTCAACTTCACCAATATAACCCAAGAAACTAAATCCCATATGGAACAATTATTCGATATCAAAAGAGCAATGCAATTTTCCCCCTTGAGTGATCTTTATGCTCTTCAATCAATGAATATTGAAGATAGTGAAATCATCGATTTCAATTATAAAGAAGACACTCTTTCTAAACCTAAAAAAAGAGCAGATGAACAAGAAATGTACGATTTTGTCATTCAACAATTGGATGCAATCAAATTCGATAAACATAATCAAGTTGTTAAACATGATTTCAAAGAATTCTTGAATAGTCATAGTGGAAGTAATGTTCATGGAATTGATGGGTTTCAAAACGTCATGAAAAAACATTTTGGTAGTGGCAAAACAACCCCTAGATTTACAACAACAACAAGAAGAGAAATATCATCATCAACTACAAATAATAATAATAATTCTAAAAAACAACAATATATTGCAGAATTAAGAAAAAGTTCAAGTATGGATTTACTTAGAAATACAATCATTAATGAAGAATCAACATCAGATGGAAATGAAAGTTTAGGTACTGCTCTTTCAACTGATAGTGAAGATTTTAATTATACTTATGAAGATTTAAGAGAAATTGGTAGCAATTTCTATTATGCTTAAAAAAAAGATGGATTGAATTATTATTTTTTTTTGTTTATTTTTTAATATTACCATTTCTTTAATATTATATTTGTTTTTGTTTTCTTTTTCTAGTTGTGTGTTTTTTTTTTTTTTTTATTTATTTTTTTTTGTTTTTTTTTTGGTTGGGCTGGTTTTCTATTGTTATTTTTTTTTAATCAACATATTTTTTTTATTTACATTTTTTTTTTTTTTTTGAATAGACATTGATAAAATAAAAATAAAAATCTGAAATTTTGAAGTAAAACAAAAACAGATGAAAACACAAAATGTCAAAGAAACTTATTAACAAATAATCGACCTGAGTCAATTGAAAATACTCGAGGCACCATTTTTTTTTTTTTTTTTTTTTTTTGGCATAAAAAAGGCCTCGAATTTATGTAATGTTGTTTTTCCTTATTGTCTAAGCAATCAAACAACAACAAAAAAAAAAAACATTTTCGTATTTACAATCCAAGATTAGGACAAAACTAGATGTTGAATTTTAAAATTCTTAACAATAAATGTCACACTTTTTTTTTTCTTATGAATCCTATATAGATTTACCTCAATCAATTGTTTCTTAAAAACCTTACTTGATGTTATTTAAAGGAGAGGAAATAAATCTGCATTTCTCAACAATATGAGAAATAAAACGGTTTTGATGGTCAATTATTAATTGAATATCTCTCGACTAATTTTAAAAACTCAAATATACACACAATTTGTCTTACAAAAAAATAAAAAAATTAAAAATATTTTGCTTAAGCAACCTAGGTTTTTAAGACAACCACTTCTATTATGCACCCTTATAATATAAATACAGATTGTTTGAATAAATTCTTATACTTGTCGTATTATATTATTTATTTTCAATAGAAAACAAAAAATAAGAACCACTTTTCTATCGTAGATATCAATCAATAATCTAAATAAAAAAAAAAAAATAAAAAAACAGTCATTTAAAACAATAAAAATAAAATTCATTTCTCGTAATTTAATTTGCTGATAATATCCCATCATTTTTTTTAAAAAAAAAAAAACATAAAATAAATTGATTTATAATTTATTCAAAAAAAAAAACCATCATCCAACCATGTTAAAAATAAGGTACCAACTGCAAAAAAAAAAAAAAAAAAATTAGGTGATGTCAATCAATTATTTAAAAAATTGGTGATGTCAATTACCAATTCCTCAAAACAAAATAAATAATAATATAAAACAAAAAAAAAAAAAAAAAGTTGATATTTCAATCCAAAATTAACATACACAAAAAAAGAAAAAAAAAAAAGACAATTCCTGTTGATAGACATACGTATTCCATTTATTTTTTTTTTAGGAAATTTTTTCTCAAATGGCTCTATATAGAGCTTATTATTTCAAAAATAAACAATAAAACACACACACACACACACACACACACACACACACACACAATAGAATTTTTTTAAAGTCCCTTAAAACACCACAGTAGTTCACATTTATGCTCCATACAGTATCACATCAACCAAAATGAGAAAATTTAAAATAAAAAAAAATAAAAAAAAAAAAAAAAAAGAAATGAAATGTAGAAATGGTTTATATATATGTGCCTTAAAAGGAAATCACACCAAAAAAAAAGGTATCATAATCAGTTAAAAGTCACTCTCTTCTCGACAATAATTCAAGTGTGGAGAGATGATACATAGGGCTTGAAAAGTGTATTATGCGATAGTTTGTAGTAGAAAAGAATATATGTGCAAAATTATATATTAGTTAAACAAACCGAGATATATATATATATATATTAAGGTACATCATTTGAAATATTTGTAACTGTAAAGAACTTGAAATTGATATTAATATTGATTTTGAAAAAAAAAGACATGAAATATGATGAAGGAGGAACAAAAAAATTAAGCTTCCCCACCAGGACTCGAACCTGGAATCTCTCGATTTCCTCAATTACCGTAGTCGAGCGCCTTAACCATTGGGCCATGAGGAATGAAGCTTGCGTTTTTGTACCTTAAAAAAACACAGTTATGATTTGTAACTTATATTCAAAAATGAATGTCAAAAAATGAATGGCTTATTAAAGGTATTTTTTGGTCTATCTGATCATAAAATATTTTTTATTATAGCTGTTCGTTTTTTTTACGTAACTCATCTGGTTTCTTCTTTTTTCTTTTCTCTGATCCTCAATTCTTAATTTTTCCCTAACTTTTATTTCATTTATTATTAAATATTGTTAAACTTATTTCATTTTATTTTAATTTCCTATCGTCTTATTATACATTAGGGGTTTTGTTTTCATCATTATATTCATTATAATGGTAATTCCATTAGTTTTGTTTCTCTATGAGATAGAACTGATGTCCTTTTTTAGGTTTTTTCCCCTTATTTAGTGTATAATTTTTTATTTAATGTACGATTTTTTGTGACGGTAAAAAAAAATTGCGGGTTTTTAGTGTGTATAGATTTTAATATAAATCTAGTTTTATGTGTCGAAAAAAAAAAAATGGTGAGTATTCACCCTCTTTGTGATATAGTTTTAAGTGATCTTTTGATGATTTTACCATAATCTATAGATGTATAGATTTTAATATAAATCTAGTTTTCTATGATGAAAAAAAAAAAAGATTTTGAACCTTATTTGTAATTTTTCTGCTTTGTTAAGAATATGTGCCGGAGCAAGTATGAAAGAGTGTCAAGTGTTTAAAATCAGTACTTCAGCATAGCTAGATTCCAATGCGCTAATCAAAAAATAATAAGATATCTAAATAATCACAATCATATAATTATGAAGTTTTTACTATCAAAACTGTTTTTTTTTTCTTTTTTTTTTTTTTTTATTTAAACTCATTACATTAACTATTATATTTTTGTTATACAGACACCTATTTAATCTGTCGGTGTTGACTAAAGTAAGTACGCTACAAAAAAATTAGAATAAACCTGATTTATAAGTTTTGAAAAGTTTCCTTAGTCAATTTTATTTGAGCCAGGCTTTGGCTCTTTAATTTCTCTTTTCAATTCAGTCATTTCCTTTTCCAACATCTTTAACTAGAAAATGTTACTGTCAATTGAATCTTGTTGTTTATACATCATACTATAAATGCATATAGATACAGATGATTACATAAGAGGCGACTGTTTTTTTTCTTTTTTTTTTTTTTTTTTGCCTTTTTTTTTTTTTTGAGTTGGAAAAAACTATAGTGTTTTTGCCTCTCAGATTGAACTATCGAGTGAATTGTTTTGAAACCACATTCATACTACTGATACTTTACCCTTCATTTTATTTCCTAGTAAATTCTCTATTTTAAATCCATTATATTAATTGTTGTTTTTACAAATCTAACAAATCCGGAAAAATGGTGAATGAATTCGCATCTTCAGGCATTGATAGAGTTCCAGATTTTCAACTTCCTCAATTCGCATTTGAGTTGACAAAACCAGAACTTCAAGCTCGCCACCCAAAAGCAATCGAATACATTCAAACTCAAATAGAAAAAGAAAATTTGGCTCCATATTACCATTTTCTTTATAATGAATATTTCAATAAAGATTCATCAAAATTACAATGGAATCAATCCTTATATGAAAAATTGAAAGCTAATAATGATTCAAAAATAGAAGAATTGAACAGTAAGATCAAAACTATAGAAGAAGAAGATGAAGATAATGAATTAGACAAGGTCACAGCTATCACCAAATTGGGTGAATATTATGCAAAAATTGGTGATCGTGAAAATGCAGTCACAACATTGAGAAAAGCATTTGATTTAACTTCTTCTACTGGTACTAAAATTGATATCTTGTTAACAATTTCTAGAATTGGTTTTTTTTATAATGATTTAAAATTCACTGGTAAAATATTAAAAGAAGCTAGTGTTTTGATCGATAAAGGTGGTGATTGGGAGCGTCGTAATCGCTATAAGACATATTATGGGATCCATCTCATGTCTATTAGAAACTTTAAAGAAGCATCTAAATTATTGGTTGATTCATTATCAACTTTCACATCTACTGAAGTAGCAACTTACGAACAAATTGCAGAATTGGCTGTTTTGGCAGGCTTATTAGTATTCGATAGACAAGACCACAAAAAGAAAATTGTTGACTCTCCAGAAATTTTATCATTAGTCAATACTTCTGAAGAAATTAAATTGGTTACAAGTTTGAGTGATGCGTTATATTATGGTAGCTATTCAAAATTGTTCCCATGTGTGGTGGATGTTTATGACAAAGCCCTTATTCCATCAAAATATTTGTCAGTTCATGCTAATTATTATTTGAGAGAAATAAGAAGAAAAGCTTATGCTCAATTATTGGATTCTTACAAAACTTTATCCTTAAAATCTATGGCTGAACAATTTGGTGTATCTGTGGAATTTTTAGATGAAGATTTATGTAAATTCATTCCAAACAAAAAATTGAATTGTGTTATTGATAAAGTCAATGGAATTGTGCAAACCAATAGACCAGACAATAAAAATTCTCAATATCAAACCTTGATAAAACAAGGTGATGCTTTGATGACTAAATTACAGAAATACGGAGCCACTGTGAAATTGAGTGGAACTACTAAAGTAGCTTAAATGATTCTAATTTGAACAGCATTTTTCACGTTTTTATATCTTGTTTCCCCCTTTTCATCTTAATTTAGATTTTGGAGTATGATTTATTCTATGTAAGTCTCTCTTTAGTTTTGACATATTTGTAATGTCTTGTATATTTTTAAATTTTTATTGTAAATTGATGCCATGTAGCATTGGGATTATTAAAAAAGATTCTAGAATTTTATACTAAAATACACTAGCAACATGTTTATAGAAATTTGCCCAAAATTTGCTAAAAGTATACAGAAAAAGTAAAACATAATTATTTCAATATAAGAACAACAGAAACAAAGCTAAAAACAAAAAAAAAAAAAAAAAAAAACACACGAAAAAAATAGAACTTTTATTAATTATTAGTTAATATTACATAAAATTAAATTCACTACTTTGCAGTTTGACGGCCATTGCGGCAATTCTAAGCATTTTTTTCTTTGGATCTTCACTAGCACCTTTTTTCTTTTTGTTATCACCACTAGTACTAGAGCCTTGACCATACTTACGACCCAATTTCTTTGGAGTTTCTCTTAATCCAAAACTTTTTGCCAAATGACCCAAATGAATAGATTTTAAGTTGAAACAATCTCTTTCAGTTGATAAATGGGTGGCATAAGCTCTAATATGTGAAGTGAATGCTTGTTCTGCTTTACTCAATTCATGACTGTCTTCAAGTAACCATCTTTCAATATTTAAATGCCAAGTTGTGGCTTCAACGTCCCATTTTTTCTCTTTTTCAACATTTTCAAATGCATTTTTAAGAACAGTTTCATGATCAACAATATTGAAACCAGAACTATGGTGTTCTTTTAATTTATTAATATAGTTTTCTTCGTCTCCAGGCATTAAAAATAACACAGATCTACCTTTGTGACCAGCTCTTGCTGTACGTCCAACACGATGCAAATGATCATCAATAGAAAATGATGGATCATATTCAATGACAGAAGAAATTAATGGTAAATCCAAACCTCTAGCCGCAACATCTGTACAAAACAAAATTGAATGTTTGAAATTATCTTTTGATGAAGTAGAAGATGAAGAAAAATGATTCAATGTTGAAGTACGAATATGCTGAGGAAGCATACCATGAAGTTTATAAATTGTGACATTTTCACCCAAACTTGGTGCAGTTGCTGCTGAATTAATGGTATCATCATCCACATCTTCAACATTTTGAGGTGGCTTCTGTTTGTTATCGTTACTTGTTTTTTCTTTAAGATCTTGTTGTTTTTTGTTGCTTGGGTTAACATCAAATTTTTTATTTTCTTTGTCTTTGGATTTCTTACCAAATTGTCTTGCTCCTTTCTTAGCTGATAATAAAGCTTTCCCATTTCTTGAAAAGACATCATAATGGAATTCCACTGAATCAGCACAAGACAAAAATACGATAGTTCTTGTAGCTTCATGTTTTATTCCCACTATATCTTTCAATACACCAGCTAAAGTAACAAGTCTCAACTTTGGAGGTACAACTAATATGTCTTGACTCAATTGATCTGGAACAGTAGCCTTTGTGTCTTCAAATTCTACAACTCCACCAGAAGATGAATTGTCATTACCACTAGCAATAAGTTGAGGATTATGAAGCGAAATTTCTCCAAGCTTTTTGACATTAGCTTTAATGGTTGCAGAACAAAGAACATTCATTCTTCTTGAAGGAAGTTCAGGGTACCTTGTTTCAATATTTCTAGTACGACTATTGTTTTCCCTACTTGCTGTTTCAATGATCTTGATGATACTTGTCAATGTTTCTTCAAATCCTAGTTCCATTAATTTATCACCCTCATCTAAAACTAACCATCTTAATAAACTCAAATTTTCTGCAAGATTTTTCGTTGTTTGTAAATGATCCAATAATCTACCAGGAGTAGAAACAAGAATATTTACCCCTTTTCTGAATCTTGCCTTTTCTGATTTTTTTTTCTCCCCACCAATGGCAATTCCTGGAACAATTTTCACATATCTTTTGTTGAGTTTTTCAAGAACAGAGTATATTTGTAAAGCTAATTCACGAGATGGAGCCAAAATAATAGCAAATAAACCACTTTCTCTATCAATAGGAGTCTTTAAGTTCATTAAGGTATGGAAAATAGGTAAACAAAAACTCAATGTCTTACCTGACCCTGTTTGTGCTTGAATAAATAAATCTTTTTTAGTTTGTAACATTTGAGGAATTACAAGTCTTTGAATCTTGGTTGGTGATTTGAAACGGAGCTTTTCTTCTAAATAACTAGATAGCCTGTCATCCACACCCAAAGAATTGAAAGTCACATCTCCACCTTGTAAAGGAGCATTAGAAGGATCAAGTTGAACTAAGTCATTTGAAGGTTGAGTTGATAGACTTTCAAGATTGGATGAAAATAATGATGAAACAAAAGTGTTTTTATCGAGTGCATCATTTCTAGCACGCTTGCTACTTATTCCTTTCTCGGTTTTTTCTTTTGGATTGATTTTTCTTTTATTATTTTTCGATGATGATCCTGCTGTTGCACTTGTTGAAGCTGATCTTGATTTATTTTCATGTTGTGATTTTCTTTGTGGTCTTTCATTTGATGGTCTCGAGACAGATCTTGGAGCCACTGGCTCAGTGGAAAAGTTCAAAAGTAAGCCATCGTCTTCTGACATTGTGAATAAATATTATTGATTAAGACTTATTAGTTCTTTAAATTAATCGCAAAATTTCAACTCCGCAAAAACTGTAATCAAGTAATCTCATCTCTTCCCTCTGTGAAAAAAAAAAAAAAAAAAAAAAAAAAAAAAAAAAATTTTTAGAAAGTAGTTTTTCTGAGAAGACCACACCCCCTAAATGAAAAAAGGGGTGGGATATTATACTATGCAAGAATCATATGATGATTGTATAATTTTGAAAGGGAGCCCCCAAAACTAAACTAACCAGATGTGAATTATTTTTCAGTGCTGGTGGATGAAAAATATTTACAGGTAATGGGAACATATTTAAACCCCGAAATTTAATCGGAAACAATGCTGAAAACGTTTGAAGATTAAATATATTATATAAGGAGCAAAGTCAAAGGGACTCAACTTTTCCCTTTGATTTTATATTTTTTTTTGAGTTTTTTTTTTTTAGTTTTTTGATTCATATTTTGATTTATTCAAATTATTCTAACTGATATGAGCGTTAACAATTGTAGTATTTTTGAAAACTTCACCTTTCTTGTTGACCAATTTTTTGATTGAGCCATCATCATCTTTATAAATAACGTTAAAGTTTTCATCAGTAGTGAATTTAGGTTGCAAGGCTTCCCAAATTTTCTTTTTTGGGTTCAAAACTTTTTCAGGTTCACCATCGTAACCTTCAACAAAGATTTTGTCACCTGGTTTAGAACCTGGTGGTGGGTTGACAAATTCAACTTTTCCGTGAGAATCATCACTACTACATAAGACCATACCTTCAGATTGAATTCCTCTCATTTTAACTTTTTTCAAATTACAGAAAACAACGACATGTCTTTGTTGCATCTCTTCTAAAGAGTAGAATTTAACTAAACCTGAACAAATGGTTCTTGGTTGATCTTCACCAACATTCATAGTAGAAACATATAATGAGTCAGCATCAGGATGTTTGATAGCTTTTTCAATAAACCCAACTCTAAGGTCAATTTGGGTTGGGCTTGGAACAGCAGCAGCGGCTTCAGCACCACCTTTCTTAGCACCTTCTTGAGCAGAAGCTTTTTTGGCAGCCTTAGCTTTGGCTTTTTCTTCTTTCAATTTAGCCAATTCTTCTGGAGATGGTTTACCTTTTGGCTTAGAAGCGGCAGCTGGAGCAGCTGGGGCAGCAGCAGAAGGCTCGTCACCACCTTTTTTGGATTTGGCGTCACCAGAATCAGCTTTTTTACCATCAGATTTCTTTGGTTTTTGTTGAACTTCAACTGGAAGTTCAATACCAAATGGGACTTTCAATTTTTCAGAATCAGCCAATTTAACCAATGTGTTTTGGATCAAATCTATCCATCTGATAACATGACGCAAAATAGCAATTTTGCTGACATCTTCAATAGAAGTTTGAACAACAGGGAAGACAGATTTGAACAAGTCAATATCGACATGTGTAGGAAGTTGGCCCAAAGCATAAGTTTGGTCTCTCAATGAATCATTCAATTTGACTAAAAAGGAGGAGTCTTCTTGAACGGTAGAAGCAAGAGTGACCCATTGAGAAGCAAGAGCTTGTTGTTCTAAAGTAAATTTGCTTGCTGGAACTAACAATTTTTCATCAGTAACAGTTAAGTTTTTCAAAGATGTTGTCAAATCAGACATTTTGTGAGTGTATATTGTCGGTAATTTAGTTTCTTCCCAAGCTAAGTCATATATTTGCTGGGAGAGAGAAAATCTCATTTTTTTTTTTTCCCAATTTTTTTCTATATTCTTCAAAGTTCATATCAGCCAATGACTCATAACCATATCACAATAAATTTTTGAAATAGCAGGATCTGAGGTTTTAAAGATGCCAGTTTCTATCCAACTGAATGCTATGAATTTTTTTTTTCTACAAAGCTTTTAGTCACTCAAATGTCTAATATTCAAAGACTTTACAGAACCATAATATACGTATAATCGTTAAGTAAATGTAATCTTTACGTAATTTTAGCCATTTTAAATAGGAAATGGACCAACAATTGAAGTAAAAGCAAAAAACCATCAGTACAAAATATAAAAAACAAGTTAACGGAAATCCATTTTATTTATATGGAGAACTACACTACACTATAAAAACAAAACCTAATCAAATCACCAAGTAATAATCACTTTTCCTTTTCTATCTTCTATACTAAAAAAAAAAAGAATAATTTCAAAACAAACCTTCAATTTCACCATCATCATTGACTTCAACATCCATGAAACCACAATGTGTTGGCAAACCTGGAATGGTTTGAATTTCTGCAGCAAGAGCATATAAGTATCCAGCACCAATACTAGCTTTGATGTCTCTGATTGGGAATACGAATCCTGATGGGACACCTTTTTGAGCGGCGTCATGAGATAAAGAATATTGTGTCTTAGCGATACAGATTGGTAATTTATCAAAACCTTGTTTAGCATATAATTCAAGTTTCTTTTGAGCTTCAGGTAAGAATTCAACGTCAGCAGCTCCGTATAAGTTTTGGGCAATTTTACGAATTTTAACATCGATTGGGTCTTCTAATTCATAAGTAAATTTGAAAGTTTCACTTGAAGGTGGTAAAGATTTGTCATTAGTAATTTCAACAACCTTGGAAGCCAAATCGACGGCACCCAATCCACCTTTTTCCCAATGGTTAGAAATAACAGCATCGAGGGCACCAGCTTCTTTAGAATGTTTTCTAATAACTTCATGTTCAGCAGCAGTGTCATTTTTCATGGCATTGATTGCAACTAACACATTTAAGCCAAAAGATCTGGCATTGGAGATGTGTTTAGCCAAATTGGCACAACCTTTACTCAACATTTTAACGTTTTCAGTGGTATATTCTTTGGCTAATGGAACACCGGCTTTAACTTCAGCACCACCACCATGAACTTTCAAAGCTCTAACAGTGGCAACAATAATGACCAAGTCTGGAATTAATTCAGAGTTTCTGGTTTTAATGTTCAAGAAACGTTCCCCACCCATGGTGAAATCGAAACCGGCTTCAGTGACAACGTAACCAGAATCTTGTGCTTCATTTTCAGTACCTGTCAATTTCAAAGAAATTTTATCGGCAATAATGGAATTAGCACCAATTGAGATATTTGCAAATGGACCGGCATGGATCATAACTGGTGTACCTTCCAAAGTTTGCATAAGAGTTGGTTTAATGGCATCTTTCAACAATGCTGTCAAAGCACCACCACAACCAATATCATCACAAGTTACTGGTTCACCAGATCTGGAAGTAGCAACAACAATTCTACCCAATCTTTCTCTCAAATCTCTCAATGAAGTAGAAAGCGCTAAGATAGCCATACATTCACTAGCAACGGAAATTTCAAAACCAGTTTTACGAGTCATACCACGTTCAGTTGGAGCTTCACCAACGGTGATACCACGCAAGAAACGATCATTCATATCAACAACTCTTTTCCAAGTGATAGTTTCTGGATCAATGTCTAATCTCACAAATTTGGCAATTTCTTCTGCAGTCAAGTCATCTGGGTTAGTTTTATCAATGCCAAGTTTCTTCAATCTGATGAACATTGATGGTGAAAATTCCCTTTTACCATTTTTTTTGATTGGGACCAATCTTTTATATAATGGACCGTTCTTTTGAGTATCTTCGTGAAACATTCTAGTGTCAATAGCTGCTGCTAACAAGTTGTTGGCCATAGAAATAGCGTGGATATCACCAGTTAAATGCATATTGAATTCATCCATAGGAATAACTTGAGAGTAACCACCGCCGGCAGCACCACCTTTGATACCAAAGGTTGGACCCATAGAAGGTTGTCTGACATTGGCAAAAACCAATTTATTCAAATGAGCACCAAGAGCTTGTGCTAAACCAACAGTGGTGGTAGATTTACCTTCACCTAATGGAGTAGGAGTAATACCTGTAACGAGAATATATTTACCGTTTTTACGGTGTGCGTATTTGTCTAACACTGAAAGCTTAACTTTCGCTTTTGTTGATCCATATGGTTCAACATCATCATCATGGATTTGGGATTCTTCAGCAACTTTAGTGATTGGTTTTGGTTTTTGAGCTCTAGAAATTTCGTAATCTGAAGGAACTGGACTTAATAAATCGAGTTTCAATGGGGTGAATTTAGGAGTTTTTGAATTGAACAATTTTTCTTTGGCAGAAATAACCACATTATCCAATAATTCAGCAACAGTCATTGGACCAACTCCACCTGGAACTGGGGTGATTTTAGCAACTTTTTGTGAGGCTGCAACGAAATCAACATCACCTACCATTTTTGACCCTGATTTTTTAGTGCTATCATATATATAATTGGTGCCTACATCAATGACAATGGCATTTGGATTGAGCCATTCTGCTTTGACAAAGTTGGCCTTGCCTATAGCAACGACAACAATATCAGCAGTTTGTAAATGTTTTTCAATGTTTTGAGATTTAGAATGTAAAGTGGTGACACTAGCATCCAAATTTCTCAATAAAACAGAGACTGGAACACCAACAATATCGGATCTACCTAAGACAACAGCATGCTTACCAGCAACATTAATATTAGAATATTTCAATAAATCGACAATTCCTTTTGGAGTACAAGGCAAGAAGTATGGGTTTCCATTTTTTTTGGACAACTCACCAATATTGTAACTTGTAAATCCGTCAACATCTTTGTTTGGAGTAACAGCATTGGTAATAGTTTGAGGATCTAAATGATCTGGTAAAGGCAATTGAACAATTATTCCATGAACTTCAGGATCATTATTCAAGCCACTAATCTTACCGAGAAGTTCATCTTGAGTGATATTTTCTGGGACATCAAAATGTTGGAAAATGATTCCAACTTCTTCAGCAGCCTTCTTTTTCATACGAACATAAACTGAAGAGTCAGGTCTAGCTCCAACTTGAATCACCGCCAATTGTGGGGCAAACCCAGCATGTGTGGCTTTAATGGTTGAAATTTGATCTTTGATGTTAGATCTGATAGCAGTGGCGATGGCCTTACCATCAATGATTTCGGCAGTCATTTCTTTAATGTTAAATCAATGAAGTTATAGAAAAAACAAAAAAGTTAAATCTGAATGTAAACTCAAGAATTGCTTGTTGAGAATTTAACGTATATCATTTTATTTTTTTTTTTTTTTTTTTTTTTTTCTCTTTCTCTCATATTCAGTATTTCCTAAACCTGCCATATGAAAATCCATTTTTTTTGTCTCTATGATTTTTTCCCACCTCTGAGTCACATACGAAATATTTAGGAGGCGCACTACAAATATACATGAGCTTATAAAACGGGTAAGAATTTATGAACAGCCAATAACATGAAATCTAACTTTTCTTTATTTTTTGAGCTTCAGGGGAGACTACAACAATAACTCAGAAATCAAATGAAAATTTGTATTTTAGTCTAATGTTGTTAATAGGTTTATATTGATAACCAACAATGCAAAACTGATTTGTAAATACCAGTTACTGATGAACACAAATAATAAAACAGGCGCTGAGATAACTTTTCAGCAAAAGAAAAAAAAAAACGAAGAACAGAATGAAATAACACACAATGAAGCAAAAAAGCAAAAGAAAACCAATAGTATATAGAGAATTTTGAGGGCCTAATAAAAGGCATCATGATAAAAGAAACCTCTTTAAAAAAATCGTTCTCATCAGAGAAGACAGTAAGTCATCTAAAAAACAAATAAAAATAAGCAATGATGACTTGAGTAAATTAATAAGTAGACGATATCTAAAGAGTGAATAATGCAGTACCTTTTTTACCAAATGGATAAACTAAAATACTTGCAGTGAATAAACCAACAGAAATTCCAATAGCCACTTGAATCATCGAGAAACCAAAAGATAAACTGTTTGTACTACTTGATGATGAGTCGGTGGTAGTAGTTGTACCGTTTAATGAACTAACAATTTGATTTGCACTCGAAATACCTGCCAATAAAGAGCCTTGAGAAGCGACACCACTTGGCACTTGAACGAAAACAGCAGGCAACATCGCACTAATTGCCAAACCTTTATAAATACGAGAATACAAATTACCAAATATACCAATAATTATAGCAGCTAATGCACTTGTGAATTCAGAAGAGTTAGCAAAATGTAGAGATGAGAAATATGAAACAACGTAAGCTGCAGAAGAAATTCCCACCATAATAGGCAATTGTTTCCAAGAAGCTTGATTAATCACTGCAAGAATGGTACTAAAGACTGGAACAAAAATGAAACGATAATATGGTGACAATGGTTCTTTATAAACACAAGTTTGATTAGAAGTTGCCTCTTTATCAATCCAACCATAAAGAGCAGCTCCTATAGTAATTCCAAAAGACAAAAACAAAGAATAGATAATTGCATAAAACATTCTCACTGCCCCGTTAACGATATTACGAGATTGAAGTTCTAAAGAACCTGTTAAAATAATAAACCCTGGTAAAATCAAAGCCAATGATCCTTGTACTAAAGCACTAAAGCAAAATGTTTTCCCTCCATTGATTGACCCAATGGCACGACCAATGAAACTAACCACGATTGAAGCAGCAACTTCAAACACATTAGAATACATTACAGATCTTGGTGCAACGAAAAACTGCAAAATCCCAACACAGCATCCTATAAGAAAGCAAATTGGCATGTCCACCCAATTTCCATTGAATGCAAATGGACAAACCATAGCAGAGCCAACTCCATAAAATATGACACAAAGCCATGGTGGGTATAAAGGCTTGCACTCCATTAAATTGAGAAGTTTTTTGGTGGCCTCGTCAACACCAATTAAATCATGAATGACAGCTTTATAAATTTGATGAGTATCATGTAATTTCGACAAATTCACACCTTCTTTAGTTCTAACCAATTCCATTTCGGTCGTTTTTGTAGTAGGATCATTAAAAGCTACTATCATACACCCAGGAAAATACATAAATTGACCATCAATTTCCAAGACACGAGAAGTCATCACCATATACTCTTCAAGACGATGAGGTGGAGCACCATAAGTCATTAATGCAGAACAAAGTTTCAAAATAAATTGTTTCTTTTGAAGCAATGAAGATAAATGAACTGTGATTTTGGCGCGTAATTTCTTTTTTTGTTTCAATAAGTTAGCTTTCTTTTCACGATTCATAGAAGGTTTAAAAGATGGCATATCTTTGAACACTGGTCCGGTTGAACTACCTCCTACTGCTTCATTATTTGGTTCTAGAAAATTAGCTTTTCCAGCGCTTTGCCTCAAATTTTCATTGCTTGCAAAAGAAGTTAATTTTTCTGCATTCTCAATTTCTTGATCAATATCACCCATGCTGTTCAATATAGCTTCGCTTGGTTTAAGAGAATTACCTCCGACACCACCTGGGCCGGTCAATAAAGTAGCAGACAGATCTGCATATTGAGGTGGCAAACTGTACATTTTCATTAAAGTCGACAAAACACCTTCTTGAACTCTAGTAGGAGGAGGGACATATTCATCAACTGATAAGTTGTCCTTCATCACAGCGTCATTATTATATACTTTTCCTGTTTGATCATCAACCAAAATATTTTGATCGTTGTTTTGATAATTTGTGTAAAACATATCAGAAAGTGATGTACGACTAGAATTCAAAGAAGAAAGACCAATTGTTGGAGTAGCGCTGAGCTTTCTTTGATGCCCTCTTTGAGGGCTAGATGGCAGTGATTTATTTTTCTTTGACCAAAATTTAGAAAGACGTTTTGATGTTTGACCTTCATGAGCGCGCATAATATTATTAACTTCTTCTCTAATTTGCTGCAAATTTTCTGGTTCATCATCCTCATCGCTAATATTCCCATCGCTGTTATTAGAGTTGCTGCGCTTCAAGTATCTATCTATGTGGTCTTCACTAAACAAATCAAGCTCATAATCATCACGGTTAGGATTACGATGTAAGCCCGGAATTCTAAGATTATTAAAACCACCAGCGCCGCCATTACTTGGAGAGCTTTCAATAATTGATTCGTCATCTTTTTTACGATTTCCGTGCTTGAAGTTAAGAATTCTTGTCAAAAAATTACCAGCCCTTGAGTCTGAACTAATTGATGTGATATCACCAGGCACATCATCGGAGCTACTACTTTGTTTACCCGTTGAATTACTTTTTGAGTTGGAGCTTGAAGAACCTTTATTAGTATTACAATCTTCCAGCTTTTCCTTGTCCTCATATTCTTTGTTATATTTTGTATTCGAATTGTTTTCATCCGCTTTTACTTTTTCTTTCTCTAAAGCATCATCTATAGATGAATCATCACTATCATAAAAAACCACCTGTTTTTTCTTTTTTGGGCTGGATTCTGTTAAGGCTACTGGGTCAGTGATTTTTGTTGGATATTGATTTTGTGGCTGGTTTGGTGATTCATTATCTGGTGAGTTTTCATCTCCTTCATCATCTTCACCGATATTATCATAGTCTGCGTGGACAATGCCTTTTGAAATGGTCCAATCAGCATCTTTTGCAACTGAGTTTGCACGGATTCTTCTCTTGGTGTCTGACAAATTTGGTAAACTTGGTTCACTGGTTGATGAGTTGATTCCAGACCCATTTGCAGCCTGGGTGGATGGATTAGCAATTGATTTAAATGAAGGCAAAGATGGAGACGCTGAATAAATCAAAGGGTTATCTTCTGGAATAGTTGGACTGGTTTTATTGAATTTCAAAATATTTTGACTGGATCTAGCTTTTCTATATTGAGGTCTGTTAGTATACGAGCCTCCAGGACTGGTGTGACCACCAAGAGAAGATATTCCAGGAGACAAGTTACCTTTATTTTTAGGGGACGATGTGGAATTATTATTAGGTGATACTGGCATAGAGAAATAATCTTGTGATAGTTCAGGAGGAGTGTTTGTGAGACTTGTTTTATTTTGCTTCCTGCTCAGATTTTGTGGTGGACTGGAGGGCATTGTGAAAATATTTTGTGTATATATTTGTTTCTAATATAAAATATATTATGAACAGGGTTTGCTTTTAAAATTTGATGATAGAGTTGTGAAAAATAACCATTAGATAATATTGATACGACTTTTGGGTTTCCACTAGTTTGTTTAATGTATTTTTATTTTTATTTTGATTTTATTTTATTTGCTTTTCTCAATACAATTTGGTTTTTCAGGTAGTTGGTTGTTCTTTTTTTTTTTTCTTTTTTTTTGGTATTTCTTTTTTTTTTTTTTTTCTTTTTTTTTTTTTGTGTGTTCTTTTTTTTATATCTTAATAGATCGTTGAGATTGTTAAGATTTTTTTTGTAGTTAAAGGCTGAATATCTTTGGATATAATCCAATTAAAATAAATGGTATTTTACCAACCTTATAAAGATTCGGATAAGGTTAAAATTTGTTTGAGCAATAAATGTCTTATATATAAATTAATAAATTATTTTGGGTTCCAGTTTTCGGTGGAGGGCGACAGTCACGAGGCTATGAACTAATAATGTCGTAATTGATTTATGCTGCTTGCAGGCAAAAACAATCAACTACAAAACAATGCGAAATTGTATTTCAAAACAACAATTTTCAATTTTCAATCTACATAAATCTCTAGCCCTTTCATAATTATAGTAAAATTATTTGTCTGTAAAAAAAATCCTAAAAAAAAACAAAAAAAGATTTCTAAACATATATATATTATTGAGCACAAGCTGCAAGGCTGAAAAAAAAAAAAATATGAAACAAAATTAGATAAAAGAAGAAAAAGACAAAATCTGAAATTAAATGTATTAAGTTGTTTAATTAATTAAGCCATGAACAACATATTGAATACCAGGTTTCATTACATTAGTATGGATAGCATGCGCAAGCAGTGAAATAATGCATGAACACAAACGTTTCTTTTTTTATGAGCTGTTATGAACAAAAATTTGATTTTTATTTTGTAATGCTAAATATATCATTACTTTAGTAACAATTATTTAAAAAGAAATCCAGAAAACTTTTTTTTTTTTTTTTGTTTTTGTTTTCATTTAATTTAATGATTTTCATAGATCTGATTCTAACGTCTATGTAAAAACGTTAACAATTTCCCTATTTTTTTAGAGTTTTAGTTCTAGCCTGTCAAAAAAAAAAAAAAAAAAAAAAAAAGCCCTGAAGCCTCCACCCAATTATTTGAATTTACCTCCACCTATACCAAATTCGCTTCTCCACTATTTATTTACCCCTTATTCTAATTTATATAATCTATAGGTCATAAATTTATATATATATATATATATATATACAGGGACTTCTTTGCAACCTACAAAAATTTCAAAATTTAGATTTCTAGCATGTATTTCAAATTTTATCCTTTTTTTTTTTTTTTTTTTTTTTTTTTGTCCCCCTTTTCTTCTCCCTAAAATTTCAACTGTTAAAAGAGTTTACTTTTCTAGAAGTTCCTTCCCCTTTTCTTTTTCTTTTTTTCAATTGAACTCAAAATTAATTAATTTAATAAGACCCTTCGTAATGGTGCAGCTTTTTTTTTTTTTTTTTTTTTTTTTTTTTGCATACACTGACATAATTATTACAGCGGTGTGTAACTAGCTATAGCTATATATAATGTATATAGCTACTATCCCATCCATCGGTAACCGATTTTAATACAAAAATCACTATAGTGGCTCTCTGGAGAAAAAAAAAAGCTAAAACCTGTCTCGAGTCTCTCGCTCTTGGTAAAAAGTGACTACTCTGCTTATTATTAAGCATTTTTTTGTCAGAAAATCATGTCTATAGTGGATTCAAAAACCAATGAGTGACACCTTACCCTCATCCATTAATTAATCGGTATAGATCGAGAAAAATGATTTTATTCTTTCTCAAGATCTTTTTTTCCAAAAATCAGATTTTGGAGCTTCCGATAGTGTTATACGATCTCGAGACACCTACTAGCTTTTTGTAGAATACTGATATACGAACAAACATGCACAGTGCAGCCACATGCACGTGAGTAATCCATCACTTGTCTTCAAAGATGATATAACAACTATAAAACAGCTATAGATATATTTTAAACATATAAAAAAAAAAAAAACTAGATAAGAAACATAGTGGATTTGAATTTATCTGAAAATTAATAGATTAATGAAAAAATACTCCAATGTCGTTGGTATTCTGGCACATGTCAAAATTGAAGCTTCCAATAATTTTAAGGAGGGTTCAGGGGGGTGATGGTGGTGGCCAAACCAAGTGTTTCACTATGATGGATGTGGCTATCACACTTAATTTTATTATTATTTTTTTTTTTTTTTTTTTTTTTGTTTGTTTCTGAAGTCATTAATTTTTAACTATAAATCACTTCTTTTTCAGGAGGCTTATTAGAAATAAAAAAATTATTAGTTATGCCGCCACATGCTGCTATTCTTGCTGATTATTTTACCTTTGTATCAGAAGAGCTTAGGTTTCTGGTTTATATGAACAGTCAATAACCACTTTACAGATAGGTTTAAAATGGATTCAAAATCATCTGCAAGTAACATAGAAAACAATAATTCAAACAATAATAATCATGTTGTAGAGCTCATAAATGACAACTTTTTATATAATTGTGAAGACTACGACGCGTCAATTCAATATCTACAAGAAGAGGAAGAGTTTGACGAAATTGAGCTAATAACCTGTGATTCTATTGAAGTTCTAAGCTCAACATCAAGCGAGGAAAATCAAATGAATTATCCGTATGATGCTGGAAAAGCTCAAAATAATATGCAGAAATTTAAGAACGCAGAACCTGATGGAAGGCAAACTAACAAGTCAATACTTTTGAAAATTTTCAATGTCAAAAATAAAAAGAAATTGAAAGAGTATGAAGCTGAAAATACTTCTGGACCAAAAATATATCATAAAACCTCTAATCATTCTAAACATAGACAAAGTTCTTCGGGTGACTCGTATTCGCTTCAACAAAATGTGATGGGCTCAACCACGCGACGTCTAATTTATTCGAAGAATCAAAAAGAACTGTCAAACTTTTATCCTCGACGGTTTGGAGGCCTATTCAAGCTGAAAGCTTCAAAGAAAAAAAATAAAGAATTCAAAGAAGCCGATAACTCAACTATAACATTTGAAAATGAAGTAGAAAAGTCGAAAGTAGACGAAATTAGTATTTGTGAAAAAACAACTTACCCCGATGCTAAAGTTCACTTTAAAGGCGACATCAATGACACTCTAGTAACAAAAGACAAGTTAGAGCTTTCTTATAAAGTTTTAGAAATAAAGGGAAAAAAATATTCAAATGAAGAAAATACTGGAACAAGCAATTCAGACCCTGAAATTAATTCACTAGAAATTGAGTCAAAAAATGTAATCAAGTCTACTAATAAATATGCAAAAAATACAAACATGGCAAATATAGGAGATGAAATATTCAGTAACTTGGAAGTAAACTCGCATAATGAGTTGAAAAAAAATGCCGAAACCATCGAACAGAAATCCTTTGAAAGTGACATAGAAACTTCAATAACAAGCTTGTTTTTTGGAGCTGATGAATCAAACAAAGACGAAGAGGAAATACATCAAAATTCTATTGAAGATGTGAAAGCTTCGAGAAATTTATTGATTAAGAAAGTCTCTATAGAAACGAAAAGTGAAGGAAATGATATATCTGAGAACTTAAAACATTATCAGCATAGTAACATTGACCAGGAATGGTTAATTAAAGAGGAGTTAACTCAAAAAGAATTAAAAGAAAATTGTAAACCAAAGAACAAAACCAACTTTGATAGCATATTTCAAGCACATGAAAAGTTTAAAGATGTGATTGCTGAATATAAAGATTCTATGAAGTTAGATGAGTTAAAGTTATCAAGTAAAGAATCAGTAGACTCAGTATCAATCAAATCTTTTTTCCAGCTCATGAAAATAACAACAGTTGGGGACCATTCATTGGCAGTGGAATCCAATAAAGTCTCAAGTCCAGGGTCAGTAAATTACAAACAAAAAATCAGAAACAGTTCAGAAACATCAGTTTCTAAATCAGTTGTCAGCAACAAAGAAATTCAGATGATAGAAGAAGATAATACTTCATTGAAAATAAAAGCTCCAGAAATTAGCTCAAACTTCTCGGATGAGCTTGATAATAAATCTGTCTTTTTGAGCCTTCTTAATCATCAAAAGAAGGATGATATTGGTCAACCTAAATTTGTCAAGAAGCAAAGATCAATTGGGAAAATCCGAAAACTGAGGTCATTTTCTGACGTTTTGTCAATGAAATCAAATAAAAATACCCCTTTTAAAATTCTTCGAAAAGCATTCACGGAATCTTCAATTAGAAAAAATGACGCTTTGGAACAAGCGCCTATGGATATAGTGGAGAAGATTCGTATGTTGAGATCTGCTCAAAAGAATATATACCCTGAAGAAGAATTACGAAAATCTGGTGTTGTTATTTCTGATACATACAATTCGTGCTTTGAGGCAATAGATTGCAAATCCACCGACTCCGAAACAGCTAAGCAAGAGCATGACATTAGAGATTTGAACACTACGCAGAAAGCATTGGAAATGGGTCATTCTAACAAAGAATCAGAGATTATAAGAAGATTCTTAAACCCAAAAAATGGTGATTACAGAATGCTATTTGAATCTAAAGATTTTCAAGGAATAATTCAAAATTTTGGTGAAAATTTAGACATCAACGTTGTTGAAGATGAGCCCGAAATTGCTAGATTTATTCTTGCACTTACGTTAACGAAAGAGAAATTAAAAGTAGAGGAAAAATTGAAAGTTATGAAAGAGCACAAGCTAGCTAGTGCAATTTGGAAGAAAATTGTGATTGCTGATGAGCAAAATAATCTTGCGAATCAAATGAAGGACCTTTTTTATTTATTTTGTGATTTTAATTGCAAAGAGATTAATGAAGAATTGCATTTATTCTTAATCGGAACTTTTGTATATCCAGCATTGAAAAATAAAGAAGTTACAATACATGATAAAATCCAAAATACTAGAGCAGTTTGTTTTGCCTTACAGTACAGTACCAAATTCATCAGTTCTTTTGATTTTTCTGATTCAAAAAGACTCAGGGATATGATACCTGTTATATTTAATTTAAGCCAGATGCTTATCCATTCAAAGATCACAATTAAAAATACTACCAAGTTCTTACCTGAAGTCATTTTATGTGATGCGTTAATATTCATTGAAAATGCATATGATAATTTGAATTTTTTAAAATGCACAAAAAAGGAGATCATTCACCATACTAAAAAACTTGGGCGGTCAGCAAAGCTAAGTAAAGAAACGCGTTTAGAATCTTTTTATTGTTACATGAAAATTACTGATGGCGATTTAGAAAATTTTGACGACACAAAATCCAAAGAATATATTTTATATTTTGAAAACCAATGCAAAAAAGTTTTAGAAAAATTAAAAATCAACAGTCAAGTAACTGTGGAAGCTGAAAAATCATTGAGTAGTTTGACCCATATTTTGGCCTTCTACAAAAGAAAATATAAAGAATATTACTTAAAATATGAAGATAATTTTAAGGAACTATTGATTTCTTGCCTTGAGTGCTTCTTGGATGAAGATAATATTGAGTCAATTTTTTTGGTTAGCGGAGTTTTAAGAGCAATTTGGTTAATAAATAGCGAGGCTTCATGTTTATTGATTATGCAGAAGGCTGTTAAATTATTTTCTCATCAATCACAAAAGCAAAAGTTAAAATTTCTTGAATTCTTTGACTTGAACTCAGCAATTCATATGAATAAAGAGGTCTTTCAATATTTTATAGCTTCTCATGAAATCAATCCAATTCTTAACGTGTTGTTGAATGATATCAAAAAAAAATCACAGCAACTTCAAGGGCGAAACTTCGAACTTCGAATCGAGAAACAAAAATCAGATGAATTTGAATTAAGACAACTGTTAAAAATTATTATTCAAATGATCAATGAATACAATCCTCAAAATAGTAAATCAAATACAACATCTGATACAATTGTTTTGAAAAACCTTGTGGAATGTTCTGTGTTGCTTTTCACCCATGATTTTATAGACCCGGTGATAATCGGATTTATATCACTGTTATTTATCTTTTATTGCGAAAGTGATTTCTTTGATGGATTGCAAGACCAAGAGTTTTGGACGAATTTGATTTTTTTGGTACCCAAATTATGTGACAAAATTGTTTCTTTTGATGAACAAAGGACATTAGAGGTCATAAATTGTTTAGAAGAACCTGAAAATTTTGATGAGCTGGAAATTGAGGAAATTTATGATCTTATCAACAATTTTGAGCAAAACAATTTTCAAAACAAAAAAGTGGAACCAAATAATAATAAAGAAAAAAGATTTTCGCAAGTGAGAAAAGGTGAGTCTCTTACTTATATATTGATGAGAAAAGCTATTTATCAATTAATAAAAAATATCATAAAAAATTGTCCTTTAGGACGCAAAAATAAATTGATAAAAATGGCAATTCGAGCTGGAATTTTCCAAGATATTCTTCAGCCAGGTTTGTGGAGTTACAAATTGAATGAAGAATTTCTCAATGGTCTCAAAAGTATTTATTTAGAAAATGAAATGAAAAAGAATTCAAATTACAAGTTGAGAGAAGAAACTCTTATGATATTGCAAAATATGGTGTTGTTCAAAGATATTCAGTCAGAAATATTGAAATCAGGTTTATTGGATATTGATTTGGTGGTTCCTCAATATAATGAGTTGTGGGAGGATAAAAAAGGTATTAAGATTGTTATTGAACTTTTTTACAAGATAATCGTCGATACGGAATATGATAGTTTTGTAGAAGTTTCCAAATATTTAGGAGACCTTTTTTTTCAGAATGTTGGGAAACATCAGCTTATTTTGAAAAGCATTAAATCATTGGATGATTTCAAACAATATTCTGAAATCATCAATAGAGTCACTCATGAAACCATTGAAAAAATTCCAATCGACCTTAGGGCTTATATTATCAATAAAACTTGTTCTTTGATAAAAAATGGAAAAAAAATGGATTCTAGTGAAGTTATTATTAATCATGTTTTGTTGATAATTATAAAGCTAATTCCCAAGAATACTGAAACCAATGATGATGAAACATTGCGATGTTATCAGATATTAGCTCCTAGTTGCGCTATTTTATTTAAAGTTTTAATTTTAGATGATTATTTTGAATTGAAGTATGAAATTTTGAAAAAGTTACGTGATTTCATTTTAAGATTTGTTGTGAATTTTGAAGCAAATATCAAAGAGAATTACAAATCATTGAAAAAAACTCTTGAGTATATTTTACCAATAAAAGACAAAGATGGGATTTATGAGAAATATAGATCATTATATTGGGATTTTTTGACGAAAATCTTGTTAATTGCCGAATGTCAAATCCTGTCCAATGAAATTTTGATGAATTTTTTGAAGAAAATCTTTAAATATAATGATAGTAATTATCAAGAATTCAATCATGATGTTATTGTGACCAGTACTCTTAAATTCTTCAAAGAAGCTTTGAGAATAAACTTGGTATTTTGGAAAAAGTATTTGATTATTCTAGATTTTGATGACGTGGAATCGAAGTTAAAAATTGATGACGGAATTTCTATGAATATTTTTGAGGACATAAAATCAGTTGTTTTAGTGAAACTGAAAAACCTGGTTATATTCACATGTTGATTTGTGAAATTTTAAATAGGGGAGTGGGGGGGGGGGGGGGGGGGGGGTTTTTTTTTTTCTTATTTTTTTTTTTTTTTTTTGGGGGATTTTTTTAAAATTTTTTTTGTGGTTTTAAAATTATATTTTTTTTAATTTTTTTTAATAAAAAAAA